>JAZHYW010006601.1:0-175234 GCA_037355805.1 Ixodes ricinus | reverse complement strand
ATATTTTTATATATAGTGACCATATTCCAGCATTTTTGGTTGGTCCCAAGAAAGGCTTGTGTGCAACCTGAAGATCTGGAGTTTCCCCAGCTTTTGTTGTTCCGCATGTCGCTTCCTAGCAAAAACAAAAACTTCGGCGGTTCTCATATACCAGGCGTTTTCCTGTTCTGCCCACAATAAGAAAGCCAAAAAAAGGTCCGCATCTTCTAGTGTCAAAGTAGTTTGAACTGTCCGGCGGGCGATCTTTTCTTCGCCACAAAGTAACAATACCAAAGACCGATGCAATCCGACTGATATCGCAAACAGAGTAGAAAGAGAAAAGAACAGGTTATATTTACAGCTACGGGCCCCAAAGCAAACAATGTTACGTTGTCTTCGTCGCCGGGTCTCGGCACCTTGTTATTGGAACCTTCGCTGCTGCCGCTGCCGGTGCCACTGCTGTGTTCTGAAAACCGGGGGACGTAATAAAAAAAAAGGAAAACAGAGAGAAGCCAGCAGACCAGTCCTTGCTGATGGCGGGAGATGACAGAGTCACTTGTGCGTGCCGTTGGGCTCCCGTACCGAGCAAAACAAGAGTCACGCCACTCGTATGTCCTTCAAAAGACACGGTGTCCGCTGCAGATATGTTGACGAAATTATATGCGGACACTCCACACCCGTGATTCTAAGCACATTGGCTTCCTAAATACGTGTGTCAGCTTTGAACATGTCTGCGGACAGTGTTTGTAATACCAATGTGGCAGGGCCGTCATACACGGAAGGACCATATCCGTCTCAGACAGCAGCTGCGTTCGATTTACCGGCACTTCCTGCACCGTTGCAGAAAAGTGTAGGACGGTGAACTTCCGGTCGTATCTCGATACGCATACCGGAAGTACACTGCCCTATACACTTGTCTGCACCAGTGCAGGAAGTGCTGGTAAATCGAACACAGATAATGTCTGCCGACATTTTTTTTGTGATGTATTAGGAGGTGACTTTAGTTTTTATATGTTTTTTTTCCTTCCATTTTCAGGAATGTTTATTCGCTTCCCTACCTTGGACGAAATTGAGGGATTACCGCATGAGTGGGTCCGAACAGACTCCGTAGTCGTATTGTTATCCTACTGGGATACGACCAATGTCAAGGGACGCCAGCGTGCCCTAAATAATCGAATCATCCCACTCTCTCCCCTACCCCCTACCCCCCCCCCCTTCAAATGTTTTCTATTTTTTCCTCGTACAACCCCGTAGCACAAAGAAAATAAAGGTGACGCTCGCCCCGACGATCATATTTCGTTGAGGCCAAACATGATAATCGGTTGATTTTTTCCTCGTTTTCTGGGTGCATCTAGAATGGTGTATAAATTTTTCATCTGCTGGGTTTAAGCGAATAACCCGCGTTATTGTCAAATTTTTACTTACATCTTTCAAGGTATTTTTTCAAAATAAAGTATCAAATGATGAATTGCGTTGAGGGCTCAGAAGTGGACTTTTATGCTTCAGTAAGCTGCGAAACGTTTTTTTTTTTGTTTTTTTTTTCTTTTGTCATGCACCGAGGAAATGAGGCATGAACGTCAAGGGGCACAACTCTGTGTCCCTTGACGTTTTGGGGGAAGATGGATGAAATGATTTAACTATGTTCGTGATTATCTGTATGCCTATTTTAGACATATGAAGCTAAATAAAGCGAATGTTTTTGGATCTGTAGGACACGCAGTTGGGTTTGTGTCCTTAACCGTTCTATTAATGTCAAATGCCCCAATGAAACAAAAGACTTCTAAAGATAAAAATAGCGAATCCAGCAACCTGGACTTCATCGCTTTTGCAATTGTCAATTACAAACGTATCATTTGGTCAATGTCAATTTGCAAAAAGAGAATTGTTATTGTGGCATTGCTTGAACGATGAACGATACGACCACAAATTAGCCGGCGTTCACCCAACATAATTTGTTTAAATGTGGAATCCTGTACTATGTATTTTTCATGACACTATTGAGAATGCCTTTCTTTATTGTTACTACCTCATCACGCTAAAACGTAAAGCGTCTAATGTAATTCAAGCTAGTGCACGAACAGAAACTGCGGGAGAGAAGAAGATGAGAGCGTAAGGTGACGTCAGAGCGACGAGCTGTGACGTCACGCAGGCTCTCATATCCCCCTCTCCTTCAGTTTCTGCCCGTATTGCTTCCACACCGGAAGTCAGCAAATACCAGACATTGAGCAAGAATAGCCGTGAGGTTTACAAGAGCTGTAAACTCACCCCGATTCTGGCAACATTGAGAAAAGTGCTCCGCGCGGTGAAGGAAGTCGGCTTGTCTGGAATGGCCGCCATCACTGCGCGCTCTTAGATTAGAATTCGAGCCGTGCTCGACAACATATCGACCGGAGCTTTATTACCCCCACTATACGACCGAGACAAAAGGCGGCGGGGACAATTTGGGCCAGCTCGTTTCACGAGACGACATGCAAACGGTTCGCAGTCAACATTCAAACGGGGTCCTAACTTTAGGAAAAAGCATCCTCTGAGGCAATCCGAATGTCCACGCATGGCGCGGGAAATATGCTGCTACAGCATAAACTTATTACGGAGATGCATTTGTTGTATCAGCGGACAGGTTTTAGTGCCAATACAGTGGGATGTGAAAGTGTCTGTGTATAGCTTTGATGGTGGCTGGTGTTGTTTTGCAAGGGCATAGGAACCAAATAGCCTTGCATAAGCACGTTTCCTGCTAACGTTATTCTCCTGTATTGCAGAGGAAATCGCATTGTAGGGGTGAACTTTTCTGCTTATTTTTGCGCACAGCTTAATAATGTTTCATGAAGATAGGGAACTCTGAGATCAGGTACATTTCAGTTAGAAACAAATACAATATGCAACTCCGTTAGTACAAAGCAAAATATAGACGCTTCTAAGACAAGGTTGGTGCCCGAAAAACACTTTCCACTACATCATGTGCTTTTGCACTTAGTTATAGGTTATCGCTTTGTGATAACAGTGTTGAGCATTCTACATCGCTTCAGAACATAGGTGCTGCGAGTGCATGCGCATAGCTAAGGTAAGTGCGTTGAATGCACGAAGTCATGCTCACCAGCGCAGCTTCGTACACCTCGTATGCCTGTAATCGTCCTATGTTTTGCCTTTGATTATAAACAAAAAAACAAAACAAAAATATATTCACTTCCAAATCAAGAATTCTTCTGTCTGTCTGAACGTCTAAAGAAGCAATTTGTACTTTTGGTCTTATTTTAAGTCTTACTAGTATTCTTTATCTAACTCAATAGGTAGGCACCACATCACATGAACATCATGCCTCCTCTGATAAACGCATTGCATTGAATTTCTTTTTGCCTGTGGCGTGACAGCAATTTTGCGTAAAACCTATTTTAATAAATATTTGCAATGTTAATTGAAAGAACATCAGTTGCCGCAAACAACTACCAGCACTTTTCTGGTGCTGGCAGCTTGGTTGGTTCTGGTGGCAAACTAGCTTGCCCTACGCAAAAAAAAAAAACGACTTCACTCTTCAAGGCGCTATTCCTCATTTATAGACGTCAATAGCCGTATCAACGAAATAAACAGAAGCAATAAAAGTGCAAATAAAGCGGCAAATACGCCCGACGTGCTATAATCTAAAAGTAACAAGATCTCTCCTCTTCGACAGACACCAGTGAGGGGCTGTTGGCATCGACGTGTTCGCTAATGGTTTTGGGGGCACAGAGAACCAAGATGTTTTTCTCCTGGCCAAGTTACGAAATCCTTTACCAGCTGGAAAGAAGCAATAAAGAAATACCACGGAAACACCGAAAATAAATACATATTACATTACGGGAGTAAAAAAAAAACAAGTAACTACAGTCGCGTGTTTAAGGAAAGCAAATACCTTTAATCAGTCCAGCGATGATTGGGGAAAGCGATTAACGGCTGCTGCAGGTCTTTTTTATTCGGAACACTTGAGTTTCGCATTATAGCTGATTTCTTTTTTAATGGCTGGTAATGTGCGCGTGGTGACTACTGTGCATTAATCAATTTTGGGATCTGCTAGCCGCAGCTCTTTAGCAAAGCAAGCTATGAGCAGCAATGGTGCATGCCGACCATCGTGCAAACGCGAACTAAAGTGCATTTCTTTTCTCTGTTATAACTGAACACTTTTGTAGCCGAACACGGGGCCGATCGGAAAAGTGCGCTCAAAAATAATCTGACAAGTGCTTCAACAACGAATTACGTAAATGCTAAAATGGGCTTTATTTATTTCGTGTCGATGGACCACACAAGTCGGAAACTATTCAATCAAGTACTATCAACTTATTTTAAAAAAATCAATATAAATAATCAACGAATGTTTAATGTTCTCAAAAAACAATGCAATAAAAAACAAATTAACTTATTTTTTAGAAACATGATTACAGTCTAGTTCTAATATAATGAAGTTGAAAAAAGGACCTACGTTTTTGGGAGGAAACTCATTAGAACAAATTTCCGTTAAGCATGCACTGAAGGCCGACATTGGATGTACCTTTTTTACGCACAATGAGATAGCCGCTTTTGCTCGTGGGCAGGTAGACAGTGTCCTGGTCACTAATGGACTTAATTGAGCACGTATACGACGCGCCTCATAGCAGTTGAGAATGAATGTCATATACACGGCATGAATTACTCAATTACCATCTTTCCATCATAAAGCAGCCGGCAACCTAGCCTTTTTTTGCGATCAAAATTACCATGTAATCGGTGGTTTGTTCAATACACCGTTCTGGGCTCGTGAAAATGATTACGCGACGATTCCAACACAACGCCAGCTGTCGGCATGAGGCTCGCGGAATTGCTAAACGTAGATTTGCCGAACTACTAAAAAAAGCTGGGCATTATTAACGGCACGATCGAAAGCCACCGTGGGTATTCGAGCGACTCAGTGCGCCATATTTTTACACATCACTAAAAGACGGTCTGTCGTATCGTCTGCCCGTGTATAAGTGACGATATATTTGAGTGGCAATGCGACAAAGGGCATTTGAACAAGTTAATCGGTACGCAATATGTTGTGCTGATTTATTCATTAAACTGTCGATATGATTATGTGACGCGAGTGGGACGGCAAACTTTATTATAAGTCTTCTGACAAGAATTGGCTCTTTAACGGTACTGTAAACCAGACCCAGCACAATATATTAATCAAATTCTATTTTTTTAGGCGTTTAAGTGCGAACAAGATGGCTGCAAATACGCTGCATCGGGTGTGTTGGAGGAAAATGTTTGTTTGTCATCGCCTTACAAATCAAAACAAAAATCTTGATGGTGGAGGAAAATTTGTGGAAACCACAGGGGTGATTATCTATGAATCCGATAGCATTTATTGTTTCACGCATGGACAAATGTTCCGTTCCCCTGTAAATTTAGCGAATAACTGGAATTGGTACATAAGTCATGTGATGTAAGTTTTCCGCTAAATTTAGGGGGAAACTCTTTCCACTACGATTACATTCAATTATTATCTTTCTCTCTCTCTTTTTCTCCTTCTCTAGAGAGGAACTGAATTGGTCAATGCACCGCTAAATTTAGCGGGGAAGCAGAATTGTTGCATAGGTCACATGAACTCGATTTGCCGCTAAGTATAGCGGGGAACCTGATTCCGCTAAAAGTAACAAGGAAGCTGAATTGGCCATTAGGTCACGTGAAGATAATTTTCCGCTAATTTTTGCGGGAAGCTGATTTGGCTAAATTTAGCGGGAGACCTGAATTGGTGCATAGGTCACGTGAAGACAATTTTCTACTAAATTTAGAAGGGTACCTGACTCCGCTAAATTTAGGAGGGGAACCTCAATTGGCGAATAGATCACATGAAGTCAATTTTCTTGTAAATTTAACAGAATATTTTACTACGTTAGAGGCGCCATTCATAGGCAGAATTTGAGATATGTAGCTTAATATTGCCATCACATTAAAAACAATAGCAGGTACTATACTCCGTCCACCCTTAAACAGACTAGAAGATCCGCCTTCAGCGCGAGCTCGCTGGCTTCTGCAGTGCTTTGTCTTCGCGTTCACACTTGTGTTAGCAAGGGCAGAAAGCTCGCGCTGAAGGTGGAGCTTCTAGTCACAGCTTAAAGGTGGACGGAGAAAATAAAGCCACTTGATGCGTTTGTCTTGCAAGCAGCATCAGATGCGTCAATGCACAAGTCCCGTGCCTCGTGTCCTTGGGAGAAAACGGCGGCGCTGCACACAAATGAGCGGCATTCGATAGCGAATGGGGTGGAACACTCGCTCCTGGTGCGTGTCTTGCGCGTTCCCGCAGCAGTGGTTGGCATTACCTGTAAGAAACGACCAAACGCGAATTTACTGACGGGCCTTTTTCTGCTCTACTCGGGCACAACTTTTCCTAACATTTACCAGGAAGTGAAAACAGCTCGATCACAGCTGTGATTGGCGCTCAATGTGCACGTGCGCACGGGTGCCCATAGCTTTGGCTTCATTGACTAGAAAAGCTGTTTATATATAGCTATAGCAGTGTTATGCGCTCAGGGAAATCAGTGGCCGACTGGTCTAACGCACACGTCGCTAAACTCGTCAAACAGAAAGTTGGGGCCGAAGTTCGCAGAGCGTGCTGATTGGACTCTCGCGACGATGGCGTCACGCGGGACGAGATGTCAATCATCCAAACCATCTCGGTGCTCGAATTCCAGCAAGAATGTGAAACACAAAGTCGTTGCAATTTTCATCGGAGCGCGCACGAGCGACCCCTTGGGGTCAGCCGATTGAACGGCAGCACTGATGACGTCGCGCCCGACTGTCCCTACATCCCTACGCCTCGTTAGAGTCAATGATGCGTAGATTGTACCTAACCGGGCTGTAAATGCTCTGGAACTTCCTCGTCGCAAGGTCGTCGTTTGTTTAAGTTATTCGTGACGACAAAGGGACGTTTCACAACTTTGGGAATGAGTTATTTGAGGCCCAAATCTTCGCTTGGGAATCGACGCAAAGATTGAACTTTTTGATGTTGTGGAGCCGTGCTCGGTGTACGCGGCTTTAGTAGCTCATCTTCCGCCACTATCAACAATGCCACCGGTGTCACCCACAGGCGGTGAGTGTAGAGACGTCGGTAATGTCTAAGAAATAAAAAGGCGACGGGGGATGGCGAAAAAAAAAGCCGAGGAAAGAGAAATAAAAATGAAAGCCGTTTACAACTCCCTGTAACGCCGAACTAGAGCGCAGCTCTTGAGGAGGAGGAGGGAAGGGTACTGAGGGGAGGGTAAACTCCTCCTCCCTCCTCCTCAACTCCTCATCCTACCAAATACTCCTCCTCCCTCCTCCCATCCTCCTCCTCCCTCCTCCCCTTCCTCCTTTTTCTCCCCCTCCTCCTTCCTCCTCCCATTCCTTTTCCCCCTCGTCCTCCCCCTCCTCCTTTATCCTCCCCTCCTCCACCTCCCTCCCCTCTTCCTCCTCCATCTCCTGCGCTCCTCCTTCATCCTCCCCTTCCTTCCCCTCCCCTTCCTCCTCCTCTCTCCCCCTCCTCCTCCCTCCCCCTCATCCTCCTTCCCCTCCTCCTCCTCCTCCTCCTCCTCCCCCCTCCTCCTCCTCCTCCTCCTCCTCCCCTCCTCCTCACTCCTCCTCCCTCCTCCTCCTCCTCCTCCTCCTCCTCTCCGCGCGGTGCATTATGGGATATTTCCCATGATGCACCGCACTGTCACGCCGACGCCGACGCCGACGGCGACGCCGCTCAAGCTGGAAACGGGCGCCTAAGAGCTGCGCTCTAAAATATTTAAAGACGTTTACAAATCTCTGTAATGCGAAATTAGAGCGCAGCTTTTGACGAGGAGGAGGGGAGGGAGGCCCCTCTTCCTCTCCTTTCCCCTCCTCCTTCTATTCCGTTTGCCAGTTAAATTTAGTGGGAAAAATGACATCACATGACAACCTAGCAGGAAAGTTGATAGGTGTTGAAGTTACGTAGGGGGGCATTAAATTGGTGTTGAGGTTCCGTGACGTTAATTTTTCCGCTAAATTTAGCGGGCCGGTTACGCCGACGGCGACGCTGCGAAATCCGGAAATGGGCGCCGAAGAGCTGTGCTCTAATGAAAGGTACGACCAACAAACACATACACACACACAAATAGGAGTCAGGAACGGCCGTAGAAATTGTTTGGGAGAGAGAGAGAGGGAAGCGATGGTAGTAAAGAAGGGGGTTATCTTTTTACCCGAGAATTTTATTATAACTCTCTGAAATGCTATGGTGCGGGGCTAGGGTGATACCCTCCCCTTCCCCCCTTTTACACCTTTATGCCCCTTGCCCTTTCTTTCGACACCCCTGAGGGAGGAGGGGTAAATCGCCCCCTCCCCGTCCTCCAGTTTCGACTACTTTGCTTAGAGGCGTTCAACTGAGCTATGACGGGGAACAGCACAGCGTGAAATTTTCGAAATAACGGTTCTAGACATTCTGGAATTAAAACTGTTCGCATTTCATGAACTCGCGAGATGCCATGACAAGCTTTCAAGCGAGAGGTACGTGCCGGGGCTCGTATGTGAGGGCGTGTTCGGTGACGTCCCTTTATAGTTCATAGCTTTGACGTCAGGGTCAGGATTATCAGTTGGGAACGACAAATTTGATAGTGTGTGTTCAAATAGACAGTGACAGGTTTGGTTGTGTGCGATGGAAGCCTGGTGCCTTCGCGTTCTTGAAACATCACCGGAAATATTGACAACCTGACATTAATTTCCGTTGATGAACACAGAATTAATCCTGCTTGGCTGATCTTCAAGTCTAACCTACAATGATTTTATCCCGCCGATGAGGGGACAACTGCCCGGAGGCGAAATCCGTCTGAAAGGGGACAACGCTACTCGGCTGGTTCTGACCTATACTTCGTCTCACCCTAGCATGGACTAACCGCGAAGGCTGTGCTAGCGCGAGCGGCCAGCCTTGACTGCCTTGACTAAAGCACTTGCTACACGAGCGCCTCGTGCAGCCGCCGGGCTTCATTCAAAGCGACTAGCTCGCGCTTTTAGCACGCGCGGCTAACAATAGTCCATACTAAGGTGAGACGAAGTATAGCCACGTCGACTTGAGTAAATAAAAAGAACGGCGGGACACTTTTTTAGTAAATTCTGCTTTATCGGCGGAAATAAGAACGATACCAGACTATCAACTTCGACGGTGTTGATTTTAAAATGCAATTCCCAAGCCTCCATCAGTGCTTTTTCGAGACCATCAAACATGTCGGTCGCAGCTGATAATCTTTGTCGTGACGTCACACGTATGAACCACGGTCGTCTCCGCGCTCTCTCTCGCGCTGCTCTTGTTCGGCGCCTAGGGAGTGCTAGGGAGTTTTCGCCCCTTTAATGAAAAACGTCACGACGATAAACGGATCTGCGGGTTTGTGAGAAAAGAAAACTTCGCAGCAATCTTTCGGCTCCCTCCCCCCCCCCTATGTCATAACACAAAGAATATTTGGGTTTGACGAGTTGAGCGACCCAGCTCGAGGCCACGCTTAACGAAAGCTCGCCCTGAATGACCCAGGGATCTTGGATTCAAGCCCCACCCCCGC
The DNA here is from genome assembly GCA_037355805.1 of Ixodes ricinus. Lineage (NCBI taxonomy): Eukaryota > Metazoa > Arthropoda > Arachnida > Ixodida > Ixodidae > Ixodes > Ixodes ricinus. Next base: position 165,716 of record JAZHYW010006601.1, on the reverse strand, counting down.
CAGTTTCGATCTGGATGAGCATCGTACCGGCGTGCAACGTGTATCCCTACTCCGCGATGCACGTTGAGGACCCATGGCTATCAGGTTGCACCGCACTGCCTAAATTGCTCATCTACAGCTGTGAGAAATGTCGATCGTTGAAGGCAAACTGACTCCAAGGCTGTGTAAATATATCCACAACCAATTTTGTTTTAGTGGTGCTCAAAAAGAAAAGAAGCAGTACTGGAGTACGTGCTACGCCGCTTCAAATGTTTCCTGTAATTCATACAATGCCTGGCACCAACGTTTTGCTTTAGCTGTTTGAACTGAAAGCTCCTGGAGTGCTCGGACGTTTCCTATGTGACTCTTTGTTTTAAGTACATCATCCAATTATTTTAAGGTGAAGCTGATCATTTCTGCGCGAATAGGCGGTTTATCCGATTTGGAGCACACAGAAAGAGTATACGAGACCTAGGGTATTACCCAACCGAGACTAATGGTTTTCACACTTTTTGAGATGCCGGTGTTTGATGCACCTTTTGCTCTTATATTTTTTGTAAGGCTCCTGCTTTTGCTTGCTTTTGGGGAACTTCTGACGGAAGCTTCTGTCCTAACTTTTCTTCTGCACTTTCTTCACCTCTATCACATTCTGCCGCCGGCGGCAGGTAATGGACGCACACTCTCGTTGAAAACCTGAGGTGTGCTTGAAGCGTTCCAAATGGAGACACGGGTATAGATCACTCGTCTCTTCATCTATCCAGTTGAATAAGTACGAGCTTTCTTCCGCGCGGCGGCTTCTGCTCTCGAAGCCGAGACGCCTGAAACTGAATCCAGTGAGAAGAAAGAAAGGAAGAAGGTTGGAGGGGGAGAACAAATAGTTAAAAAAGCATAATAAAAATCTTGAAACAACCTGCGTGTTCCCCATTTAAAACCTCGCTGACGTGACATTTTTTTCGAAAGATGAAAGAAGTCAGAGAAGTTCGGATGGCGGGGTCTGTAAAAAAGTTACCGAGGCGGCTGAGTGATACAAGGATATGTATGAAAACAACCTGACGCGTAATGCAACAAAAAAGCAAAAACAAACTCTGGAAAGTACAAGGTGGAGGTATCTGCAGAGTGACTTCGATTTCGAATCTGTTTAGAATTCTCTCTCATTTTGGGAATGAAATCTGTTCTTGTGCAACCAAGTTCTTACTCTGTACTGAAGTGGTGGTAGGTTTTCCAGGCAAATTTTACATCATTTTGTGTTTGATTTGTTGGAAATCAAAATTTACTTCCCTTTTCTTTTTTTGTGTGTAAATTTGGCATATCGGGTCTTTTTTAGCGTTATTTTGTGTAGTCATGTGCTACTAAAAACACGACTACTAATAACAAAACGTTGACAAATGAACATACAATGTGCAGATGATAATGTTGTTACATAAATTTCAAATTAAACATTTAAAAAAAATGGTTTTTTTTTTCTTGAATTGCGAACTGACATTTTGACCTCGGCCTTATTTCTGTTTCCTACAAACAGTTTTTCCCTGTCTCATGGCTCTAATACACTTGCTTGACTGACTGGGAAGTGCAACCTTAGCCAAATTTCGTTTTTTTCTCTCTCTTTTAAGACACAGAGAAGAAAGGATCTTGACAGATTGGAGACAGGTTGTCCTAAAGGTGAGGCCGGAAAATTCCCAATTCGCATCCCGTTATACGGCAATAAATTAAAACAAATTTGAAAAAGAAAATTTCATACCGATTTCCTTTTTTTTTTATTTCTGTTCTCTTCGGCATCGCTGCTACAAAAGTCAATTGAATATCGCTCGGGTGTTTGCAATATGTTGTATTATTGTGTTCTTTTTTTAGTGATGAGGCGTGACCTGAATCTTAGGAGTGTGTCACCCATTTTGTCAGGTCAACAGAAACTGGCGCATTCACTTTAACGCTAGTGGAATTCTGTTTACCTGCTCGGCGATTTCTTTGCAAAAGAAGGTCATTTGTGAGAATTTTTCACGAATGTGGACAAACAGCCGACGGGGAGTGTCAGTCAGACTTCAGACTCTTCTGGTAGCAACGGCGGTGTTTTACTTTTTCTGACTATAAAGAGATCGCGTTCGGCTCCTAAAGAGGGAATTTTGTATTCTTTTTGTGAAGCTGTAACCGTTATATGCCATGACGTGAGAGTGTTTTTATAGACGATTATGTGAGATCTATGTATAAAATAGCCGAAAAGAAAAACGAGTTATTAATCGTTTTTTTTTCCGGCTATTTGTGGTGGTTTCATGTTCGCGCTATAATCGAACAAGTTTCGACCTAAAGTTCGCTGGATAAAATCAAAACCCGGTCACAACATGGTGATGAAATTGACGAAATTAATCCCTGGAGAAGAAAAACAAGAGGGAGAAACCACAAACACAAATCTACAAACACAGCTAGGTGACTGGTGAGTGACCGAAAAAAATCCGTCTGCTCTGGGTATTGAACCCGGGACCTCTCCATTACAGGTGAAGCGCTCTACTAACTGGAGCTAACCAGGGGTTACACGTCAGTAGATCAAACGGGTTTTATCAGCTGCCACAAGTCTAACACCAACAAGAGTGAAGCTTGCAATTTAAGGTTATAATTATAATGCAATTAAATGCGAAGGTGCAAGCGAGCTGGACAAGAATGACGAAAATAATCCCTGGAAAAGGGAACGAAAATATTCCCTAGAGAAGGGGGACGAAAATAGTCCCTGGTTAGCTCATTAGGTAAAGCGCTCCACCTGTAATGGAGAGGCCCCGGGTTCGATACCCGGAGCAGGCGGATTTTTTCGGTCGCTCACCAGTCACCTAGCTGTGTTTGGTGATTTTTGTTTGTCCTTTGTCCCTCTTGTTCCCCTTCTCGAGAGATACTGTTCGTCATTCTTGTCCAGTTGCTTGCACCTTTGCATTTAATTGCGTTATAATTGTAACCTTAGATTGCAAGCTTCACCCTTGTTGGTGTTAGACTGGTGGAAGCTGATAAACCCGTTTGGTCTACTGACGTCTAGCCCTGGTTAGCTCAGTTGGTAAAGCGCTCCACCTGTAATGGAGAGGTCTCGGGTTTCGATAGCCGGACCAGGCGGATTTTTTCGGTCGCTCACCAGTCACCAAGCTGTGTTTGGAGATTTGTGTTTGTCCTTTGTCCCTCTTGTTCCCCTTCTCCAGGGATTATTTTCATCAACCTTGTTCAGCTCGCTTGCACCTTTGCATTTAATTTCATTATGATCACAATATGCTACTGAAATTTCCAAAAAATGTAAATATCGCCAATACCTCGTCGCGGCCACTTTTGATTTAATGTATGGCTTCGTCTTCGCATACACGTTTGAAGGTGCGTCCGCTGGTCACCGCCATTTTGCAACATGCATCTATACCAATCTATGTCTCAGATAAGTTCCCCCCAAAAATAAATGATTGCGCGATGAATGGTAGAAGACATGTGTTGTATAGGGCGCAGCTTGCGCCACCTCGGATGTATAGTTAATTGATTCATTTACAAACCGTAACATGTTTTTGAGGATCGTCGCTCGAAAACGTACATAGAACGATACTTTTTCAAGTCTCCGAAAATTTATTAGCCAGTGTTGTAGGCATTATTATGAAAAAGTAACGAAGTACGTTACTCGTTACTTGCAAATAAAATAAACCCGACTCTGAGCTACGTTACCTCAAAATAAAAAAAACGCATTGCTTTTAATGTTACCTGATAAAAAGTAACGCACTGTACTTTTGCATTACAATTAGTTTATAAATTGACAGAAACAACGTTTCTCTCTTTTTTTTTGGCGACAGCGTTTTTTGGCAGTGTGATTAATGGCGCGGGCGTTGGTGTTTTTCTAAAGTTGAACTTTTTGCGAGGGGAACAAAAAGGAAAACATTTGTAGGTACCTGGAATGAGTGCAATAATTCATTCTTCGCGTCTATACTTCGTATCAACATACATCCAGGTGCAGCCGGCGCTACGTGCTAATGGTACAAATGAAACAGCGTGAAAAGTGCAAGTCACTGGGCCGTTTTTGTTTATGATTGGTTCAGCTATGATGAAACACGTACAGAAACATGACGATCACCATCATGGTACTGTAGCGGCCCGCTAGAGTGAAGAAGAAGTGGACTACTCAGGAACGCAATCGGGTGCGCGTGTTGTGCTCCCTGGACTCGAGCCATTCTAATCCTACGGATGTTATAAAGCGGCCGTTTCAAACATGACGTCTCACGACTCTACAATGGTGGCCCGGACGTGATCGACCCACTCATCCGGAGTCGTCGAACAACGTAACCACGCAAGCTAACGGTGAGCCTACACCGCTAATTCGAGTTGTCTCCCTCAAACTTCCACCCTTGTGGCCCGCTGATCCGGCCTTGCGGTTTATCCACGTCGAATCCCTATTCGCTACGCGAGGCATATCATCGCAAGTGACCAAGTTCCACTACGCTGTCAGCGCACTCAGCCCCAGTGAAGCTGCCGAAGTCAGGGACATCATCATGACGCCGTCCACAGATGTGCCGTACGACAGACTCAAGCACGAGCTGGTCAAGCGTACGACGGTGTCGGAACAGCGACGTCTTCGACAACTCCTCACCGAGGAAGAACTGGGAGACCGCAAGCTGTCTCAGCTACTGCGACGCATGAGAAAGCTGATAGGAACTGCGGCCATAGATGACTCAATTCTTCTCGAGTTGTTCCTGCAACGCCTCCCATCAAATGCACGCATGATTTTGACTACCTCAACCGGCGTCTCCCTGGACGCGATAGCAGAACTCGCGGATAAAATTCTGGAAACCGCGTCATCGACCGTGGATTCGCCGACTTTTGCCATCACGGCGCTAACATCTTAAGATACGTAACTACCGCGACTTCAAGCGCAAGTAGACAGGCTCACACTGCTAATCACCGAAAACTTGCATGAACCAAGACCTCGTCGCCCGATTCACAGGTCGTGATCCAGACCACGCCGTAACAGTCACTCCAGAGAACGCGGCGCTACAACGTGCTGGTATCACACTCAGTTCGGGACGCAAGCCCGCAACTGCTATCCTCCTTGTTCTTTTGCGGGAAACTCTCCATCCAACAACTGAAAACGGCCAGTGCTGTTGGAACATCTCCAGACCGTCTCACACTATTTTTTCTTATGGAACGACAAACTGGCTTGAGGTTCTTAATTGACACTGGTGCCAAGGTCAGTGTAGTACCCGCTAACAGTAACGACCTGACTAAAACCCTGAACACTTACACCCTCGAAGCAGCAAATGAAACTCCCATACACACGTACGGCGAACGTTCTGTAACGTTAGACCTAGGACTGCGTCGTACTTTTCGATGGTCATTCATCATCGCTAAAGTCCGACACGCCATAATCGGAGCCGACTTCTTAGCTCACTTCCAGCTTCTCGTAGATATGAGTAAAAACGCCTGCTGGACTGTGGAACCCACCTCACTGTCCATGGAGTTCCAACTCAACCAGCGATTATTAATTAGTCCGACACTCCTGCGCCCTAAACCCAAATCAAGTTTTGAAAATATCCTCTACGCGTTTCCAAGTTTGACACAACCTTGCAACGCTCAACGCCCAATCAAGCATGATGTTCTTCACTACATCAGCACAACAGGACCCTCTGTTTGAGTCGAAAAGTTTTGACTCAAATGGTCCTCCTCGATCAGTAGTGATGGTGGAAGGAACGCCGAATCGTGCGAACCATCCGGTAATAAGAGCTTGAGCCACAGTAGGTGCGGTAATGTCGGGTATAGGAATGGCTTCAGGCCAACGTGTGAAGTGGTCTACACAGTACCCTTTTAACGCCTGGACTTAAGGTAAAACAAAGTATAGAAACACGAAAAAAAATTAATGGGTACTTTTTCCAGGTCTCGGGAATATGTAACGAGTAAAGCAACTACGCTACCCGTTACTTAGGATAAATAACGTAATTACGTTACCGTTGCTGTTCTCAAAAAGTGGAGAACACGTTCCTCAGTCACAGAAAACGCAACGCATTACCGTTAACGCCATTACTCCTAACGCGCTACCACCAACACTGATATTAACCAAATATAAGAGTCACTCCATTCTCATTTTAACGCAGAATTCGCTTTATGAGCCGAATTTTATGAGAAAACCGTCTTGAAGAACCGTCAGGAAGAAACACTACGAAGAACCGTCATGACGGATCTTGACATCACGTGTCAACATTATGTTGCGTGACGTCATGAAGGAGCGTGATTTCGTGACGTCACGCAACGTCATAATACTATATCGACTGGTGACGTTACGTAACACTATGCCGTTATTTGACGTCACAGTCATGCGACCTTAAGATGCCACGTGACCTCGGGCACACACCACCAGCATGTGCCGAGCCCATTCAGAACATGTTCTGCGCTCTCCAAAGTTTGTCAGCATCACAAATCTATGCCGATCGAAACTTCATCTGGTTTTTTTACAGGGGTTGCGGTGACGTCAGAACGCCGAGCTTTGATTGACTTTGATTGAAAGATAGTGGGTAGATCTCAAGGCAGCTTGCTTTGATGTCTACCCACTATCCTTCTATCAGTTCCAGATACCCGGACGCATCTAAGACAGAAATAACCACGGCCACGGCTTGAATCAACCCCAAGACAGGGAGAGAAAGCACCACGAGACTACCTAAGAACTACTCCGTGCGCGAGGCAGAACTCAGGGCAATCCTTGAAGCTACCATTGATATACTGAAAAACACGGAAGGACCACGGAGAGCGAAAATTTTTACTGACTTACAAGAGGCACTCCGGGCGTGTCGAGACAGCAAACCGAAAACTAGAAAGGCAAAGGGAATTAAAGCGATTGTCAGAGCGTTATGAGTGAAGGGCATCGTGCTGGCATTAGAGTAGATTCCGGGCCATGCGCTGATTCCCGGGAACGAGTGGGCTAACCGGAGTCGCAGCAGAGGCAGCCAGCAGCAGCAGGTCCGCACAGGCTCAGCCACTCGGGAGGACAACGAGGACAGGGAAGGCTCTGTGGAGAAGGTCGAGACTAGCAAGACAAGCTAGGAGAGCCTAACTCAAGGGACTCGTACCGACAGAGAAAGACCCACTATCAAATGCATACCGAAGGTGGGAAGCGACCAGACTTCGCAGAATCAGAACCGGCAAGGCACTAACGCTTGCCAAACTGGCAGCCCTTGTGCTACTGAAGGAAGAAGACGCTGTCTGCAAAGCCTGCAGAGAAAATGAGGTGGCAGGTATCAAGCACTTACTGTGGGAGTGCAAAGGCCTGAAAGACCACGGAAAAACGGCGTGTGAAAAATTATCCGCTCAGGAACAACCAAGGAGGCTTAGAGACTGGACTCACCCGAGACGCCAGGAACAGCACCGAAAGGCGATCCTGGACTCCCTGGTTGAATTCCTCAGGGAATCTGGGGCTCACAAATTCATTGAATAGCACCATAGTCATCCACACCCCCTCCTTATAACCCTCCACCCCCACCCCCTCGTCTCAGAGCACACCACTCATAGACGGATATCATATCATATATAATAAACATGTTCAAACATGCTCTCTCTCTTCTATCAGAACCAATCAAAGCTCGGCGTTCTGAAATCACTACAAGCCCTACAAAAGGAGCAGGCGAACATGCGCTGCAAAAAGTCAAGTTTTTTTTTCTTTTTCTTTTTTCTATACCTATGTATCTGGACGTTTAATGAATCCGTGTTTCTAATGAAGTCCTTTCCCTATGTTGCACTTTGAGATCCCCCGAAAGGAATATTGAAGAAATCTGGTTCGTAATCTATGTAGGAAAACATGATTCCGCTTTGAGGCAAGGACAGAGGAAGAACAGACACCACAGATCACTACTCCGCTCACGTAATCTCACGCATCTCTACAGCTTTCGGACACTGACAGACGACGTTGAATACGAATACCTCCCCAAATCACGCATTGCAGCACCTTTCCAGACCTCACTCGTCACGCATCACACAATCCCTCAAATTTGACTCTCGCCCCAGTCTTTATTCAGCACCCCTCCCCCTCCCGTCCTCGACCCCGCATGTCATCCTGAGAACAAAGCGACCATCCGATGTTGCGGCAAACTCTGCCTTGCGCAATGGTCTTTTTGTGACTGTCATTTATTTTAAGCTAATCTTCGCCTCTCCCCAAGTGCTTCCTCCCCTATTTCCCAAAAACGACATTTCCTATCGTCATTTGCCTTTCATATACCGACGTCTGAAAGTCGCGAATATCAACCATTCACGGGAACGAATATATTACAACCACCATACGCCTCGCCCAAAACTATCTCCTTATTGTTCCCCATCGTACCCTTTGCTTCTCCCTTCTTCCATCTTTGCTCTTGTGAAGCCTCGTATCCGATGCGAAGAGGGCACGGCACTTATCTTTTTCGATTCCATTTCGTTCGTTTTTCCCGGAGTTATTAAAAAACCAAATCGGAGACGCATTATCCCCGGTATATTCACCGATAGCTTGAAACACGCATGGCGTGGAGAGCTCCGAGCATTTTAGAATTGTCCCTTGGTTAATAGTGAGTCTTTTAAATAAGAGGCGTTAGCGCTTTGCACCTCTTTGCAGTTCATGGTGCCGCCCTGCAAAAGCGCAGAAGATCTGCGTGTACGCAGATTGAAGTTCCACGCAGCTTGAGGACCCTAAACATTGGGGGACCCACATCGTTTTTAAAGCTATCAAATGAGAATGCGGTGTTAAGGCTGGTTCACAAGGTTTGTGAACCAGCCTTAACCGTTCTGGGTTGCTTCCTTTCTACTCCTTTTCTCTTTTTTCTCTCTCCCTAAGCTGAAGGCGTGGTAGACGGTGCGTATTCGCCGGACCAATGAACGGTATACTTTTTATCGCTTGAAACCGCTCTCTGTGCGCGGGTAACGGCAGAAGCGTGATCACGTGGTTTGACGGATGACGCATTAGCCGTTGACAAACCCGGAATGCCTACGAAAACCGGACCTAGCTTCGCGGGTGATGCGGCCTGCGTGCCTGCTGTGGATTTCGCTTCTGTGGTATATGTGTTAAATTTATAGTTCTAGAGTTCCGATCACCAGCAGCGCATTTCGTCTTAGTGCCAAGTGCGATCTCCAACATGCGGATTGCCAAGACCATGGATATTATTTCGGCAGCGCCTACGCACCGGTGATCTTCCTTTGTTGTGGGCATACATGTGACCACTAGCTTCGACGGACCGAAGACACGACGGACCGCCTTCTCTTCCATGTGAGTGACCAGGAGAGGTCCTCCTGACCATTTGGGATAGGTATTCTTGCTACGCAATGTACGTTTTGTCACCATCCGATAAGTTTCAACCGTGTCGAACTCTGTGCCAGGAATCTCCGACGAGTTCAACGTGTAATTCAGAGCGATCGGCCCGAAAGGCCCTGTACAGCGCTATTTGTAAGTGCTCTTAGCGCCCTCAAGTCCAAAATTAAAAAAGTTAATTAAAAATTTTTAGTTCATTTGCTAATTACCTAATTTCACATATTTTCCGGAGGCCGCCATGGCCATTAACACTTCCCCAGGGCTCAAATTACTCTATCTCAAGTTCCCTTTTCAAAAATTTGGTGCAACGAAAAGAAAAAACACCCTGTATACGTCCTTAGTGTAAAATAGACTTGGTAATGGAGCAGCAATTTGAAGACACTTAACTTTTTCATTACCATGGAAAGTCTAGAGCTTCTAGAAAGCTGCAAGCAAAAGCTGGTAGCTTGGCGTTGATATGAGAGTTTGGCCGGGCCAGCTGTATTGGTGGGGCAAGCTACTGCCCGTTAAAAAGGTTACAGCCTCTATCGTCCATCATTCATGATCTCCCATCCTTTTTGCTTGCAACGTATCATGCCCGTTTTTTCTAATTATCGGGCAAGTGAGCCTGTGGATAGGGCATGTGCATGTCCCCAGTTGAGTAGTGGGGAGCTGCTCAACTGCAGATTTTAATAGATGCTAACTTGTCATCTCTCTCTCTCTCTCTCTCTCTCTTCCTCTTTTTTTTCAGGCCACACCTGTGCACTTTTCAAGGTCGATGCATCAAAGATCAAGCACAGCCTATCAAGCATGCTGAACAAGCTGGACAAGTAGAACAAAACACTGCTAAACAACAGAGAATAAAAAAAAAACGAAAAATAAGAACATTTTGTCTGGTCTTTGAGTGTATAATGAAGCAAGTGCTCTGCATGCAGAATATGCATCAGTACACTTCAGAATTGATAACTAGCATTAAACAAAGATAGAAACTGGCCTATATATCTGTAGATAAGGAATAAAGTTGAGGGATTTGTCTGTAGAAAGTGGGCAGAAAATGGGTAGAAACTGCTATATTCTTCATAGTGAGATGAAAGAAACTGTGGCCACTTGTCTACAGCAATTCGTTAAAAACTCTTTTATTGGCGCTAGAAATCGAACAGGAATGTTGCTAGAATGTCTGTTTGTTTGCTGTACAGAGTCACCACATTATCTGTACACTGAAGTCTACACAAAACCTGCAGGAAGCAGCGGCCAATAATCTGTTGACAATGGTTAAAAAAGTGGATACATTCTCCCTAAGAAATTTATGCTCTCTAGCTATAATTATGTCTAAAAATTCTGTAGAAATTGGTTAGTTTTTTTTGTAAGGGAGGGTTACATCTAGTGTTGTGGAGAGGAAACAGTGCCAATGCTTTGAAACTGGGTGGTGTAGGCTGAACTGACGAGGCAGTGGAAGCTACGTGGTCATTGGACGAGTTGAACTTAGGTAAAGCACCACGTGATCACGGCTCCGGCGCCCACTCACGCGCGGAAAGCGGAGCAAAAAACTTCTACCACCATGTCGGTCGAGCAGGTTACAGAGTGTCGGGCCAACGGCCAGTTGCTCTGGCGATAAGTTGATCTGAGGAGCGAACGTCGTGCGGAGAGAATTGTGGAACTCCTTCATTGGCATTTCGCTGGTCGGGAGCCAGCGACGAACGCTGCCGGCCTGGAGGTTAAAGAATTCACGTCTCTTTGAACGAGAACCGCTGGTGCTGTGCGGTCGTCCGAAGATAAGGGTCCTGCGACACACGGAAACTATAAATTACTGTGGCTTTCGCTTCCGTCCTCGTAAATTTGTTTTCTACAGACGAAGCATCTTCAGCACTCCGCGCTGACGCCCAGCTTGGGGACCCTCTAGATGTAAAAAAAATGGTTATAAAAAAACGTAACGTTAACTTTGTTAAATAGCTTTTTTGATCTAGCACTGCAAATCTATATAAAAAGCAATTCTTCCAAATCACGTTGTCAACGAGGGTAGAAGTCACGGCATGAAGGTAAGGTGCTAATTGGCGATCTGATGAACTAAAACTAAATAACTCGTTTTATAAATATTTGTGATGGCAGGGACATTTCGATCCGAGATTTCTCACCTGTGCGCAGAATACGGCGTAGCAGTTCTTAGATTCAAGAAACTACAATTCTTCACCGGGCTATTTAGTTTATATACCGCAAGAGAGGGGAAATAACATTGACTCGTTCAACTCATGATACTCTGAAGGTAGAATTTGTTCTGCAATCCAGTTAACCGGTAAAAAGTAACTAAACACCTTTCATATTTTTCGTAGCAGGATTAATTAATGATTTTTTTACTGAATAATTAATTTAATTAATATTGATGTAATTGATTCATTGATTGAGTGACTAATTGACTGACTAAGTGACTGAATAATTGATTGATTGATTTACTAATTTATTGATTAGTTAATTGATCGATTAAATAATAATTTAATTGATTAAGTATTTAATTATAAATTAGTTAATTGTCTAACTTATTATTTGAATATTAATAGATGAATTCTTTAATTGACTGAGTGATCAATTCATTGATTAATTGATTGATAAATTCACACATTTTAGTCTCCGCGTTGCGTATTTAAAAACCTTTATGATTCTCAGTTTAGATTTGTTTTCAACTTCTACAACAATATTGCTCATTATCAGATTCAAAGATACAGGCTGGTTACGTGTATTCTCTTCCTTGCGATAACTTTTTTATTGCTTTATTTATGTGATGTTTAATCTCTTTATAAAATAACGGCCTGAGCAAATAAAAATGCAGGTTAGCCTCAAGGACATTCATTTAAAAGCAGAAAAATATCCACGCCTATCTACGTGGTCCGAAAACGATGCGAGCACTTCGAAAGCGTGGCCTGCAGCCCGATCAGACACCGGATTTCGCGTGCGTAGAAAAATAAAATCGATAGCGCTTAATTCCCGTTTCTCGGGGTTATTCATGCAACAGTGCCCACAGTATCCTCTTATAAAATTCAAAAGGTTAATGAAGCAACAACCAACCTTCAGCGCCTGATTTTATCAGAAAGCAGTGATTTCAGAACTGAAAACACAAAGTGACTACTAAACATTAAATATAGTGTATACTATAAAAGAGGCATAATAATAGACAGCCATAAACCCGAAAACTTAGTTGGGTAAAAAAAAACAACGGTTCAATTAGCTGTAGGGCGCTTGGATGTTCTGTGAACAGAAGATTTTCACATGGTAATCGGCAGTAGTGTTTATTGAAAACCGGCGGTACACGCTAGATAACCGCACTGAGTGAAAGAGAACGTGAGAAAGTAACATATTGATGCGAAGAGGAAAAATAGGCAGCTCGAGATTGGGGACCAAGGAAGACGAAGACGCTAGAGCAGCTCGCTTGGTTTTCTACAAGAACCCTTATTTTTCCGGTGTCCTCCTTCAATGTAAATTAAATCATCTCGTAATCACCGTAACATTTTGGTGGAGGTGAATATTTTCCCCTACCTCTACGCCTCGCCCAAGCTGGACCTTCGAAACCGCCGCCGCCCACTGCAGAGCGAAATGCCCAATACTGGTACCCCACCCGAAGGTACTCCGACAATACCTACACCACCACTCATCCTCTCCCAGCCGCGAGACCCTGGAAATTTCACCGGAACCGGAGACCAAGACGTCGAGGAGTGGCTCTACCTCTATGAGCGCATCAGTACCCACAACAGATGGGACCCTACCATCATGCTGGCCAACATCATTTTCTATCTGAAGGACACGGCACGGACCTGGTTCCTGACCCATGAAGAAACCATCACTTCGTGGGATATGTGTAAGGAACAACTTCAACACCTCTTTGGCGATCCAACAGGCCGAAAACTATCGTCAAAACGAAAACTTGCATCCCGTGTCCAAACCTCGACCGAGTCGTACATGGCGTACGTGCAAGACATCTTGTCGCTTTGCCACAAAGCCGACGCGGACATGGCCGACTCCGAACGAATTTCACACATCCTCAAGGGCATTGCGGATGACGCGTTTCAACTTCTTGTTTTTAAGGACTGCTCCACCGTCGAAACCCTAGTGAAGGAATGCCGGCGATTTGAAGAGGTCAAGAAGCGCCGGATAACTTCCAACTTTACCCGGCTCCCTAACACGACAGCCACTTCCACGTGTGAGGAAACGTCAACATCGGAAACACAAATCGCTAAAATTGTACGTCGTGAGCTAGAAGCGATGCTCCCGCCCAATGCTTTTTCCTACTCTGCTGCAGAGCCAGAACCAATTTCCATATCTACAGTTCAAGCCGTCATCCGCCAAGAAATCGATAAACTTCATGTTCCAGCACCAGCACGTAGAGCCTGGGCTTCCTCCGATCGCCCAGCTTATACAGCAGCTAATCCGGAGGGTCGAGTTCCGCGACGAGACCCTGCAGCGTGGAGGACACCGGACAACAAACCCATCTGCTTCCATTGCAATGCCGTTGGTCACATCGCCCGCTACTGCCGCAGCCGATGGAATAACCAACCACGCACCTTCTCTTCTCTTAGTTACCGCCGCTTCTTCGATGATCGTTTCTCCCCACCCCCGCTCCCTGTTCATACCCAAGACGAAGACTTCGTATCGCGTCCCCTCTACCAACACTCCTCCTCTCCACGTCGCCGCCAGTCTCTGTCGCCCGCCCCTCGCCGCCCTATCTCGCCAGGTCGTGGTCCCCGAAGCTCGGAAAACTAACTCATGCAGCTTCAAGAGGTGAAGCTGCATCACTGTCACTGCCCACAAATCCTCCAAACGACGTATGCGCCACTGTCCACAATCAATTGCCCATTACAATCGACGGTACCAGTATATTCGCCCTTATAGACACTGGAGCTGCCATATCTATAATGAGGGAAGATTTGAGACGACAGCTACACAAACCGTTGACACCACCAGACTCCAAACTACTGATCGGCGCAGACGGCCATGTTATACGATCCATTGGCATGTGCGGCTCCCGTATAACTCTTGATCACCAAACGACCTTCGTCTTGTTTACGGTCATATCTAGCTGTTCCCACCCATTAATACTCGGATGGGATTTTCTTTCTGCCCACTCTGCCCTCATTGACTGTGCGAAAAGAGAAATCGAACTTGACGTCGCCGCTCCAACAGATATTCCGCAACCACTACTTTCAAAGCTACATTCTACGGACAGCCATCGCATTCCGCCACTTGTCGCCGTCGCAGTCAGAGTCGCATCAAACAACCCTACAGCTGATGGCGATTATATTGCATCTCCAAGAGTCGACATTTTTCTAACGAAACAACTTGCTGTCCCCCATTCTCTTGTTTCAATCACGGCTGGTACAACCTATCTATGGGTGGTTAATTTCAGCCAGACTACACAAGTTTTGCCCAGCGGAACTTCACTAGCCGAAACATCGTCCTTTATAACGCGAAGTGTATCTGCTATAGCCGTGGACATGTCGCCATCTCCTCCTCAAAGTCCTCTGGCGAGTTCCCTCCTCGATAAACTCAAAAGCATGATCGACCCCACACTGGACGAGCGACAGAAACAGGACGTTCAAAATCTCCTTTACAAACACCATGACGTATTTGATCTAGGAAGTCGCCCTCTCGGTCGGACCACCGCAACCACACACCACATCGATACAGGGACTCAACCACCTCTACATCACCGTCCTTACCGAGTCTCTGCCAGTGAACGCCGCCTTATACAAACAGAAGTTGATAAGATGCTGGCGCAAGATATCGTTCAACCATCCTCTAGCCCGTGGTCCTCCCCAGTTGTCCTTGTCAAAAAGAAGGATGGGACGTGGCGATTCTGCATTGACTATCGTCGGCTCAACAAGATCACAAAAAGGGACGTATACCCACTGCCACGTATCGACGATACACTTGATTGTCTACACGGCGCCCAGTACTTTTCTTCCATCGATCTTCGCACCGGATATTGGCAGATCAACGTCGACGAGTCAGATTGAGAAAAAACTGCGTTCATAACTCCAGACGGTCTTTACGAATTCAAAGTAATGCCGTTCGGCTTATGCAATGCCCCAGCGACTTTCGAACGCATGATGGACCGACTTTTGCGAGGGCTCAAATGGACAACATGCCTATGCTACCTAGATGATGTAATAATTTTCTCCACAACATTTCCATCTCATCTAGAGAGACTCGATCAGGTACTCGCTCTCTTCCGAAACGCAAACCTTCAATTGAATTCCTCCAAATGCGTGTTTGGAAGCTCTCAAATCAAAGTGCTCGGTCACCTTGTGGACAAAAACGGCATCAGACCTGACCCCGACAAAACCAAAGCTGTCCAAGAATTCCCAACACCAGCCTCACCTAAAGACGTCCGCAGTTTCCTCGGACTTTGTTCGTACTTTCGTCGATTTATTTGCCAATTTGCTCACATTGCGCGTCCTCTTACAAACCTGCTAAAGAAAAACCAATCATTTCTGTGGACTGCCGACCAACAGGCAGCTTTCGAAGCTTTGAAGACAGCTCTGACATCCAGCCCCATTTTAGGCCATTTTGATCAATCCGCTCCTACTGAGCTACGTACTGACGCCAGCGGCCACGGCATTGGAGCAATATTGGCCCAGCACCAACTAGGCCAAGAACGTGTCATTGCCTACGCCAGCCGCACACTTTCACCGGCTGAACAAAACTACACCATCTCTGAACGTGAGTGTCTGGCTGTAATCTGGTCTATTACAAAGTTCCGCCCCTACCTCTTCGGACGCCCATTTTCTATCGTCACAGATCACCACGCACTCTGCTGGATCTCATCACTTAAAGATCCTGTAGGCCGCCTTGGACGCTGGGCCCTCCGTCTGCAGGAGTATGACTATACGGTCATCCACAAATCAGGGAAACTTCACAGGGACGCCGACTGCCTTTCTCGGCACCCAGTAGACCCAGCGGACTCCGCGCCCGATAGTGCGACACTCCCGCTTCTTTCCATATCCGCGATTCTTAACATCGCACGGGAACAGCGTCGTGATAGTACTCTCCAAACCATTATCAATCAGGTCACCGCCGGAACAAATCGCTCATCTTCCAGTCTCTACAGAATTAATGACGGCATCCTCTATCGCCAAAATTTTCGGCCAGACGGTGCTCCTTTACTTATCGTCATTCCTAAGCATCTTCAGACCACAGTGCTCGCCGAGCTGCATGACTCACCATGTTCGGGCCATTTAGGTGTCATTCGAACCTATGCCCGCGTCAAACAGCGATTCTACTGGGCAAACATGTACCGCACAGTCAAACGATATGTCTCCTCGTGTGACTCCTGCCAACGTCGCAAAACACCATCTACGCGACCCTCGGGACTACTTCAGCCTTTGGCTCCTCCTGACCACCCGTTTCATCGAGTGGGAGTGGACCTTCTCGGCCCATTTCCTGAGTCCGGCACTGGCAAACGCTGGGTGGCAGTTGCAGTAGATTATGCCACACGGTACGCGATTACAAGGTCCCTTTTCACTGGCACTGCTGTCGATGTCGCCTATTTCCTCCTTGAAGATGTAATCCTCAAGCATGGTGCACCAAGAGAACTCCTCTCCGACCGAGGTCGCCCCTTTATATCCAGAGTCGTCAGTGAAGTTTTACGGAACTGCTCCATTGTCCACAAACAGACCACGGCCTATCATCCCCAAACAAACGGCCTGGTTGAACGACTCAACAGGACGATCTCCGAGATGCTTTCTATGTATATATCCACCGACCACCGCAATTGGGACACTGTCCTTCCATACGTGACTTTCGCCTACAACTCCTCGCGCCACGACACAACAGGCTATTCGCCCTTCTATCTTCTATTCGGCCGTGAACCATCCCTCATGCTTGATTCCCTGCTTCCATTGCAACATCACACTACGCTCACAGACCACACGCTCGACGCCATGTGTCGTGCTGAGGAGGCACGCCAATTAGCACGCTTTCGGACTCTAGATTCGCAAGAGCGGCAATGTGTCCGCTATGATCACGGGCGCAACGTCGCCGTTTACTCTCCCGGAGATTTGGTCTTGCTCTGGACACCTCAGCGTCGCATCGGCCTCGCTCAAAAGCTCATTCCACGTTATCGCGGTCCATACAAAATAATTCACCAAACCTCCCACGTCAATTATGTTGTCGAGCCTTACGGACCTTGCCAAAATCAACGCCCTGAGCAACCACAGACTGTTCATGTCCTACGACTCAAGCCATACCACGCTCCTCAAAACGGCGAGACGCCGTTTCCCCCGGCGGGCGAGTAATGATGCGAAGAGGAAAAATAGGCAGCTCGAGATTGGGGACGAAGGAAGACGAAGACGCTAGAGCAGCTCGCTTGGTTTTCTACAAGAACCCTTATTTTTCCGGTGTCCCCTTCAATGTAAATTAAATCATCTCATAATCACCGTAACAATATATTGCACGCCCAAAAGGGTTCGTATCAATTTTTGTGTCTAGTAAATGACGCTATATATATATAGTCTTAATTACACTACCATATGTGTGCAGTAACCGCGTAGTAAACGAAGATACTTTACAGTCCGAGTACTCGTCGGTGTATTTTCCGGTACATCCCCGACTGGCTTGCGCCATCGGTAGCTTGCAGTTCTATATTTCACGCTCTCAGATTACGAGTTCGGGCAGGCAAGCTCGATCTTTGACTTGCTATGCACGAGAGGTCCCGTGCATGAGATCGCATTCCTTCTTCCTCTAGCTGCCGTCGCCGTATCTTTGAGGAGGCCGCCTTTGACACTGAGGTCAAGGCGAAACCCTTGGAAGAACTGCGTCCGTATCCGGATCGATGTTCGGTTGAGCGTCTGGTGAACGTTGCTCTTCTGCGGGTTCCCCAGTTGTCAGAATGGTTCACTGCGCTGGCAAACCTTGTAGGCCATTATCGATGTCCCGTGTTACAAAGGTTTCCGTGAGCAATTCTTCCGAAGAGTCTGTGAAGGGATTCTTTGAATAGTCTCCATGTCGTCGTACCGTGCCTTGTTCCGTCTGGAAAATCCAAGAACGGGATCCCTGTCTTTCATTACCGTTCCACAGAACCACAATGGCTTTCCAGTAAAGTTTTTGGCAACCACTTCGCGATCAGCCGGAATAGTTCTCAGTGACAAGTTGTCTCTGACGTCTCCTCATATCTTCCAAACTCTTGTGGATGTAGTCGACTAATTGCGTTTGACAACTCACGACCAAGCTTTAGCATGGCCGGAGTCTTTCCCGTGTGAGATTAGTCGTAATCTGCTGTTTGAGAAAAAATCGAGCAGTTCGGCACTATAAGTTTCCTGTCTTGTCCTCAGACAATATCTGCTTGGTTTTGTATACCTTTTCTTCCACTTGAACAATGGTGGCCGGATGGTACGGAGCCCTTTTGACGTGACGAGTACTGTCATTCTTAAAGGACTGTTCGGTTTCGTCTGACACTAATGATGTAGCATTGTCACTGACAACCTTGTGTTGTACTCTGAATGTTCCGAACAATACACGGAGTTCCTGAATCAGTAAGGTGGAGTAGATACCTTTAATTTGACAAAGTTCGAGCCATTTGCTAAAGACTTCAGTTGCTAGCACTAACATTTTCCCATCAACGGTACCAGCGTAGTTTATATGTAGTCCATCCCATGGTGTCGACGATTATTGCCATTACAGAGATGGTGCTTGGGTGGTGCCTATGGATACTTTTGGCAAGTGGTGCATGTCCTTGTCTTGGCTTTGATGTCTTTATTCACTCCAGGCCATTAAATGTAGCCTCGAGCAGCCGCCTTTATTGGAACCCTGCGTCAGTTACCAGCGTGAAGTAAATAGAGTACTTGAGCTCTGGCTTCACTGGGAATCACTACTTTTGTGCCTCGGGTCAAGAAATCTCTGAGTGTTGAAAGTTCGTTGGCGATATTTTTGTAAGCCTTGCACTCGTCCTTCTTTAACCCCCCTGCCCCCCCCCCCTAGGCTAACGTGGTGTATGGCCTTGTGGACGGGTGTTATAATTTGGTCTTGTTCAGTGAATGCTGCAATGCGTCCCGGACGATTTTGTGGAATGGGCGAGCAGGCGAGTTAGTGGGCAGGGCTCAGCTACGCAAGCAGGTAGCGGTAGCCTGAGCAGACCGTCTGCGTTTTGATATGACCGTCTCCGTGCGTGTTTTAACTCTTAGTCGTATGTACTTAACTTGATGTACAGTCGTGCTATACGCGGAAATAGGTGTTGTGGTAGAGCTTTTGCGCTTTCAAGTATTCCCGAAAGTGGTTGGTGGACTGTGTAGATGGTCACTTGTCGTTCAGCAATGTTTTCATGCGAATGGCATACTTCACAGAAATGGCCAATCCATCCTTATCAAGCTGGGAATAGTTCTCCGCAGTCCCTAGTGTTCGAGACAAAAAAGCAACTGCAGCATCACGTTCCAAAGAATCTTTCTGCGCAATCACTGCTCCCTCGCGTCGCATAGAAAGCAGCGGGAACTTGTTCTCATCATAGTGCGCAAGAACCATGCATTTCTTGACTAATTCCTTAAGCTTTCGGAATGTTTGCCGCTGAGTGCCTTTTTACAACAAAGGAGCATTCTTCTCAAAGCGCTTGAACAGGTCTGCTGTGACTGTAGATCTGTACTTTAGGAAGCAGTTATAAAATGCGAGAAATCCCATGAAGGCTTGCAGCTAAGTTTTCCCTGTTGGCTCAGGAGCGCCCATATATACTGATGCACATCGTTAGCATTGCAAACTTAGGTGGGGCTCCTTCATAAAACTCAGATTGCACTGGCGGTCTTGTGCATCAAAAGATGTTGCCCTGGGACACATTTGGATGTCGTTAAAGCATTGCCTCCACCTCCGGTGGCGTGGTCTGATGTTGCACCTGGTTGATTTCTTTCACTCGGATGTGTTGCGCGTCAAACCAGTCTCTCCCCAAGAGGTTGCAGCCATATCCCTTTATCACCAGAAGCAGCAGGAGGTAATCTTTCGACTTGAAATGTACACGTACTTGCAGCGACTCAAGAAGTTTTAGGCCTTCACCACTCCAAGCTCAGAGCTCCTAATGGTTTTTCGTAAGCTTTGGTGGATTCTCGGGCCAGGTTGAGCGAAACATTTTCTTTCTGTTAAATGAACATCCGGCGCCAGAACCGACCTCAAACTGAAGTGGCTTATTTTCATTCTAAAGGGAAACGTGGTACTTTGGAAAGCCCCCACGCATATGGAGCTTCTTCAGTTCGTAACAGGAATACCTAGAAGAGCACGTTGCCTGCCTCACCTCTTCCGTCGCTGCAACATTGTGGTTAGCATTCATGCAGCCCGTTTTTCCTTGTTGTTTCTTTGCAATGTATGCCTTTTTGATGTGTTTATGCTTTTTGCAGTAGCGACACTTTGTGTTCCCGAATCGGCATCTGTGTAGGTCATGCTGACCTGTACATCGAAAGCACTTAGCACTAATATTCCTTGCGTGGAGCAGCATCTTTATTTGTTGCCACAGTCGTGTTGCTCTAAATTCACTCCTTGTTCTTGATGCTTTGTTGTTGTTTTTGAGGCGCTCTCCGCTTGGATAGCGATATCCAAGGCGCTTGAGAATGTTAAGTTATTTTTTGCGAACAGGCGCTGCTGCAGAAGCTCGTCGCGGATGCCGCAAACAAACCTGTCACGCGACATCACGTTGTGGCGCTGCTGTTTCTGCAGCCAAAGCCGCTGCAGCTGATGCCTGTTGTGACGCTTGTTCCTGCGATGCCAGTTGTTGTGCATTTGACGACGTCACACGGGTAGTTGTGGAAGTCAGGATGCCGAAATCATCGTCGCCAATGTGGTATTCACGTAGTGAAGGAAGACACTACAGCCCGAATACTCGTCCGTGTATTTTTAGGACATCAGCGACTAACCTGCGCCATCGGTATACCTCGCAGTTCTATAGTGCGCGTTGTGCCAGACCACGAGCTCGGGTAGACAAGCCCGATCATTGTTCTCTGATGCGCGAGTGGTGCCGCCAAAGGCATCGCAATGTGAAATAAACTTATATCGGATGGCTTGTTGGATTTGACTTTTTGGTTATGAGTTTTTATTACTCCAAACTCTACTTTCATCGCCCTCAGTTTTATTTGTTCAAATATTTGAAGTGGTTGCTGACTTTAGTTTTATTTCTTGCAAGGCAAAGTGCCCTGAGCAGTCTCCCAGAGCGCTCCCGATACCTTTCTTACTTCTTACTCCAAGGAGCGAGACAAATGTCAGTCACAAGCCACCGTCGTTTTTCCCCCCGCTATTTCTATTACAAGTAAAAAACACTGTCTCCAACGCGACCTGTGCCGTGGAATCAATTCGTCTACTCTTGGACACCAATTGGAGAGATAAAATCTCGCGCTCTTCAGCGTTGACTACAGCAAAATAATAATGAAGACCGATGCTGTGATCTTGCTATTTTGTGCCACATTGCAGAAATTTAAAAAATTAATGACGACAAACTTTTTGCTTATTTCTATTTACGTTTCACAAAAGTCATGTCAAGCAATGTTATCAGTTGTTAAACTCCATCGGATGCGGGTGGCCCCTCTCCTCCTCAACCCCGCCACCCGTCGCTTCAAGCGCCATCTGTAGATTGCCTTTTCAAACTGCGTTCTTTAGAGAGACAACGGTAAATCACCGCCTAGATGATGCACTTCAAAACCTGCACAAATGTAGTTACCATAAAAGCCACATACTCCAAGAACGGTTGCGAGTCGAAGAATAAAAGGCGGACTGGGGTTCTTTGTGGTATATGTTGCTGGTGCAAGCGGTATCTATGGACAGTTCCGTAACTGAGTTGATTTAATAACGTTGGTGTCGAATGACGCCGTGGCGTCAGGTAATGTGGGCATGCCAGATGGTCACGTTCAGTGGCGTTGTTAACTTTCTCTCAAAATTTAGCGAGGAAACGATGTACGCCACTTTCGTGACGTTACATTCGTTCATGACGCTACACCCGAACCAAAAATACACTTTGTCTGCATTAAAACACGTTAAAAGTCGAGGGCTACAACCCGACACCCTGCATATATCTCCACCCACTAGGCACTGTCGAACACACTGAGCCGAAATCAGGGAGCTCGAGGCTTGAAACGCATGCTAAAGCTTTCACACCAAGGAATCTTCAGATGAGATGGCAAAATTACTTTCAAGAAGTAATTAAATTACATTACTAAATACTGCACACTAAAAGTCTGCAGTATTTCAATATAATTTCTTTTTTAGGTGTAATAAAATACCTTTTACATTACTTTTTTGTAAATTCCAACAGGCAGTAATTTGTACGCGTTTTATTTACAGTTCATATACAATCACTCAGTTCTTCCGGTCGCCGTCACAACTAGCTGCATGCACCTCAGTGTGAGCCGTATTGAACAGTTTGTAGTTTTCCGTCTTCGAGACCTTGCGCCTAAGTTGGCCTTGGTTAGTTTCCTCTGATGTTCCTCTATCCCCCTCTCTCTTTTGCAATTTTTTACCAAGCAAAATGAGTGTTCCTCTTCTTTCTGAATGTTCGCAAACGAACAATGTCTCAATTGGAACAAGTGAAATTTCAAGTATTCACTAATTTACTGAAACTTCATGCCTGAAATAATTATTTCAATACCTAAATTAGCAGCTAAGAAAGGTAATTCATTCAATGACTCATTACCGCAAAAAGTAATTTATTCCCTCTAATCTCATTACTGCAATGACATTACTGCCTCCTGTGGTCTTTACCGAAAGGACGGATTCCCTCGAGTCATGTTCGACATCCGGCCACCAAGGCCAGGCTCGGCCGTGGGATCGGTGTCCGGCTTGCAGCAGCTTTCAGACCCTACGTAACCTTTGATTTTTATCCATTCCGCGCCGAGGACAACCGGTAAGTCTGAGAGGTCCCTTTGTACGTTCTACCAAAGATTCCTCTAGTACAGAGAGACCTTAGGTAAGACGTCATCGTTGCATTGTATCGCAGTTGAGACGACAAAGGACGGGGCTCTACATCGAACTGGAACGTCCAGGTCAATGCTGGCCCGTTTTCGCTCTGAGTATGGGAGTAAGCGGTGGTATGATCACGGGTCAACTAGTTTTAGAAGATTGTGTTTTCGTAAAGCGACACTAGGGGCAGCCACTAGAGTTTGAAATTACAGTTTTGAAGTGCTCTTTAAAACGTTCAGAGTACTTTTATGCATTTAAAAGTTGTTTTTTTTCGCCAAAAGTAAGAATATTTTAATTCAAAAAGAATAAAGAGCGCGAATGACGGACACGAGCGCGAACTATATCAAACTATCAGTTTTGTACAGTTTCTGAATTGCCCATTTCTGTTTTTAACGTTGAGGTTTTTCAACACTTGTATAGCAAAATAAACAAACCGCAAGAATTGTGTTGGGATGCAAACCTAGGCACGTTTTACGGCGGCTTTGTTTTATAACTGTAGATGATTTTTATTTAAAAATAGAGGTTGGGTAGATTTTTATACTAGAAATGTTCCTGCCTCATTACAGGCCTGTTGTTTCCCCTTTTTTCTTCTTCAGCAATACAATACTATATTCTGGAAAGGCCTCAAAAAGATAAAGATACTATATTATATAACATAAAATCATATATTTCCGTGATCAATTGCATGCGACGGTTTTCTAGCAGTACATTACAGAACGATTTAATCAGCCCTGGTATATAAGCCGGATAGGATAGCCCAGGTTATCTTCAAAATTTGTTAATCGTCACGTATGATGAACTCGAATATTTGCTTCAGCCTGGTTGGTGTGTCCCATTCCGAGGGCAAGCAAGTGTTTCAGATCGATTTTGAATAGGAAGCTCGAAGTCGGGTTTGATCTGCAACACTCATTTGTATAAGTATTCGTAGAATTATTCGCAGCATCATCCGTCGACATGAACTGCATGCCATCGTAAAACGAGCAATATTTTCTTCTTTTTTGTGTGTGGGGGGGGGCTTTGCGGTTAGCATACCTTCTTTACACCCATGGGTGTACGCTTATAGGTCAAAATGACAATGACATCGCGAGTGTAGGCTCTTGTCTGTACTAAAATATGTCAATATTTGTTAATCGCTTTTTGGCTCAGTACTGTCACTCATTTCACAAATGAAACGAATCGCATGTTACAGGTACGTGATATTTCTGGGAACTAATAGTACCCTTCGGCATCATTAACAAAAAGCACGACGCAGGTTGTATAATTGAGGTCGATATAAATAACCCACGGTTTACAGTATCGCGTAGCAGATTATTGACATGGCAACCCAGGAGCGGTGGAAAAACGGGAGAGAGGACACAAAGCCCCAAACTTAGCTGAAGATTTATTAGGCCGCATTATCCTTAAATAGGCCCACTACTAAGAAAGATACAGACCAAACAAAATCAAAAAGGAAGAGGAAAGGAGTGTACGCAAGCGTGCGGTAAGAACTAAGACTGAATCTTCAGAGCTGACTAAGCATGTTTCTAGTAGCTTTGATTGCTGTGTTGTTTCAAAAGAGACTAAAGTTCTAGATAGAGAAGGATTGTTAAAAACGGCCCATCAGGGATTCTACGTATAGCTACCAAGGTTTCGTGTTTGAGTGGCGTGTGTGAGTCCCTGAACTAACCTGTTAAAAGGTTTCTAAATTCTTAACTTTAAATTTTCTTAGGGAGGGGGATGGGGTGTTGATGAAAGTTAGTTAGATTTCCCTTTGCGTCCGGTAGGCGTGGCCGGGATTTTTCGGAATGTTTCAGGAACGTGGAGGGGTGATGTGTGCTTTGGGATTTTGGGGTTAGAGTCCTCCGGTAGCCCTGTTTCGTAGTGTTGTAGTTAGACTTTCTTCACTAGGATAACCGTGAAAGCTTCACTTCCATAGATGTATCTGTAACAAATATAAATCCAACTGAACTTTTCATTGGGCTTTTTAGTTAGGATGTAAACAAATATATCTAGGTATTCTGCATGAGCTGCGTCCACGTTCCGGACTGCACCAAAAGAAGACGGGAAGCAAGCCAAGAGGCGGACCTTCCACCGGAACTCAAAGACGCCACCGAAAGCGACAACTACGAGGTACATCTACAGGCCGTCCAGCAGATCGCGGCACTCCTAGAGAGGCAAAGTCCTCGGAGGGTGCTAGCGACGACGTGAGGACCGCGTCCGGTAGTCTCGGGCTACTGCTGCAGGCTCAATAAAAGTTTTACTAACACACACACAACCAACATGCAACGTACACAACAAAACAACTCAGCAAGCTACAGCTTCCAAAAATAGATGACGAAACTCTAAATAATTTGGAAAAGTTTGTTGAAAACTAGACTGGTCGAACGTATACCTGAATGACAGTGCAGATAACACTTATTGCGTGTTTATATAAAATATTCAATAACTTTTAGGATTCTGCGTTCCCCATAAATGAAACGAGGAAGCCGAAACGAAAATTTCTGAAATCATGGCTGGATGACGAACTTTACAAAAGAATAATTATAAAAAATAAAATGTATCACGCTTTCGTGAAATCCCGTGACAAAAAATTTAGATTTCCACCCATATATAAAAAAGGAATAAGTTAAGTTCTGAAATCAAAGAAAGCAAAGTTGGAATTATTTTTACGCAAAATTAAATGCAACTTTAATGACCAGAAGAAACTATGGGGAATCGTAAATAGCTTGAAGGCCGATGTGCGATCTCGGGTTTCTGCAGGGAAGATAATGTTCTTATTGCTCCCCCCCTCTCCTAAGCTTCGAGGGGAGCCGAGTTGGAGCAAGGTAGAAAGCGGAGAGGATATAATGAAAGAAGGAGATGGTCAAAAGGTAAAGCGCGAAGTGTACGTCGTCCTTTAACAAACAAAGGTGAGGGCACATCTGGTGCACATGAAACAGCGGTTAATGGGAAAGCGCAACTGGTGTGTAACTTGCAAATATTATGAATGATCATTTTATCACAGGTGGTCCACCAAGACAACGTGAAACTAACAGTGATATCGGTGATATGAATAAGATGTCGAAAGTGTCGAATTTCATAATGTTCGAACCTACGTCCAAAAATGAAGTTACTAGTTTGATAAAAGGAATATTAAGAAAAATGTAGCAGTTTGGGTTGACGAAATTTAGCCCTGCCAGTTGAAGCACTATAAGCTCTAATAAGCCGAATCCCTGACATATGTTATCAACAATATGCTAGAGACTGATATATTTCCAGAGTATCTCAAAATGGCGAGGGTTAGCTTAACATATAAGGGGGAATAAAAATTATCTAAAAAAGTACCGAGCAATGCAGGTTTCATCAATTTGTTTTCTAATATGTGAAGGCGTATGAAACATTAAATTGTAGAAATTATTTGTTAAAAATAATTACCAAATCCCAGAATGCCTTCACAAATAAAAAAGTCAACGGAATTAGCTATCACGGATAAAAAGAACAAAATTTTAAGCAACACAAAAAGTCCATTCACGCTTGGTCTTTTTCTTGATTTTAGAAAGGCGTTTGACTCAATACAGCACGATAGTATACTTTTTAGAATAAAGTTATACGGCGTACGTGGTGCCTCAGCCAATCTAATTAAGTCGTACCTCTGCTATGAAAATAGTTTGTTTATATCAACAAAAAGTTTTTAGATATTAGAAATGAAAAATTGTGTGCCTCAGGGTTCCATATTAGGCCACTGTTATTTTTATATATGCCGGTTGTTCCATTTTATAGCGAACAAATTTATAACAAAAAAAACAAAAAGATACACTAATACAGTTTCGGCAGGAAAATTATACGACCAAAGGGACATCATATAGGCGGCTAATCTTTGCTATAAGTCGAATAATTAACTAAACTTCTTTAATTAACTTTTACTTAGTAAAAATATTCATATGATCTAAATTAGGAAGATGTTGATCATAATCGAAGACCACTATATCAGTCAATTTTAGAACGCCTTGGAGCTCGTGAAAAACTCGTAGCCGCACCAAGTTACCACTCGCGCAGCAGACGTAAAGCTAGCAGTGGCAAAACGCGGATGATTAGATTATCATCGCGTTCCGCCACTGCTAGCTTTGCGCCACCTTCACGAGTGGTAACTTTGGTGGGCCCCGTGTTTCCACGAGCTTCAAGTCGTTCTAAAATTAACTGATATAGTGGTTTTTGATTCTACCTACCATGTTCCTAATTAAAACCATATGAATATTTTTAATAATTAAAAGCTAATTAAGAAAGGTTTAGTGATTATCGGACTTATCGCAAAGAACAGCCACCTATATGATGTCCCCTGGCCGTATAACTAACCGGCCTAAACTTGATTGGTGCATCTTTTATGAACATTGTTTTTAATAAATCTGTTCCCATTAAAGTGGAACACCCGGTATATATTATATACAGGGTGTTTAAGGTAAGAATAACAACAATTCCTAAAATTAGTGTATTCGAGGTAAACGGATCATTTTCTCGGGACCGCATTACTCGTGATGGCGGACGTCAGAAAATACGCAATACTTACTAATTAGTGTGGTAATTAACTAAAAATTACTAATCAAAATTTATTTATTGAAAATAGGCATATGGTTCAAACAAGAAACTTCCTGAGCGTCATCGAAAAACACTAAATCAGTGATTTGCACAAAGACTGACCGCGTAAGAAGCCTAGTAGAGCGCTAAAGTTACCACTCGTGAAAGCAGGTACAAGGCTGGGGCTCTCATAAGAGACGGAAAAATTGTGCGGGTGCCCTACCGTAACCGTCAACCTTGTACCTGCTCCACGAGTGGCAATTTCACTCAACTACTACGCTTGTCATGCCTTCAAATCTTAGTGAAAATTACTGATTTGGTGGTTTTGATGACGCTCACCCAGTTTCGAACGGGAACGATATGCCTATTTTTACCAATTAAAAAGTTGATTTGTCATTCTTAGTTAATTAGCGAATTAATTAGTAAGTATCACGCATTTTCTGACGTCCGCCACCACGAGTATTGAGGCTACAAAAAATTATCCTTTTTACCGCTAATGCACAAATTTTAGGAATTTGTGTCACTCTTATATGAAACACCCTAATGTATATATACCTATTATAGGGTTCGGTTCTACTGCTCGCCCGAAAGAAGGACCAATGAGGCAGAACTTAGAAAACACACCTTTACTGTCTGGCCGCAGGGAACGAACTCCCGGAACCGAGCCTCGCTCGCGCGCACGCTGCGCACCGGGCGCCTAGCACGAGTCCCTGTGCCCACACCGGTCCCAAGACCCACAAACTTCCCCCCTCTCCCCCGCCCCTCTCCCTGGAGTGCGTTGTTGTTGTCGGGGTGAGGGTGTTCAGAAGTCGTCATTTTCGTCAATGTTGATGGCGATGTCCGCCGGCGACGGGGGGCGGAGGAGGGCGGGCCTGAGACGCCGGACGACCGCCAGGGCCCGCTGGAGGTTCTGTTCGTCGATGGCCGCAAGGCGCAGGACGACGGCCCTGGCGGCGGCGGCCGACTCCCGGGCACGGTGGAGAGCGCCGGCCTGATGGGTGCCCCGGTGGATCTCGGGCACCCCACAAAGGGAGCACAGGAGCCGGCGCTCCTCCTCGTTGTATAGTTGGACCGGGTCGTTGGGGTGGCGGTCGGTGAGGGTAGCCCCCGGAACGGCTCCGGGACCTCGGCCGGGGGTCCGTGGTCAGGGGCCGGGGCTGGACCTCCCAGGGCAGGTTCGATGCCCATGAGATGGGTAGGCCCTGGGGGCCCAGCACGGTCCAGGTGGCGGAGTTGCCCCGGCGTCGGTAGAAGGGCCGGCGGCGACGTTGTCCCGGAGCCGGAGGGCGATGGCCGTGGTGTTCCCAGGGTGGTGGTGGTGGTGGGGGAGAAGGCGTGCGCCTCCTTCGGTAGTATCGGGGCATCTTGGAGAGCAGAAGGAAAAAAAGAAAGAAAGAGGACCCATGAGTGGTCTTCTACAAGGGTTTCTTCTACGAGAAAGCGTTCATAACGTTGGGCGCGGCAATAGACAAGTTGAATTTGCGAGCACACTATCCGCGTCTATGCGTCCACCGCACAAAACAACGCGCAAATCCAGTGGGGAAAGTACTAGTTCTCGCTCAAGCCTATTGTAACGCGC
The DNA here is from genome assembly GCA_037355805.1 of Ixodes ricinus. NCBI lineage: Eukaryota > Metazoa > Arthropoda > Arachnida > Ixodida > Ixodidae > Ixodes > Ixodes ricinus. The sequence continues at coordinate 136,494 of JAZHYW010006601.1, read as the reverse complement.
ATCTTCTTAGATCTTCGTCTTCGTCACCAACATCAGGAAGAGCCCTCGCAGAATTAAGTATAACCCGGATCGGCATCACTCTCCACCTGCGAGAGAAGTTCGTCATCCGATTCATAATATTGTTTGAGGTTGGTGACATGAACAGGTCCTGCGAGTCGTCCAGACTCGCAATGAACGAGCGTGTACGTGAGGCGTGAGGCCTTGTCTCGAACTCGATACGGACCATCCCACCTGTTCGCCAGGGAAGCTGTGAAACCTCTGGAGGCGTCACTAAGTGGGTGTGTCCGTCGGAGTACAAGGTCTCCAACTTCAAATTGCACGTCCCGGTGGCCACGATTGTACTGCTCAGCCTGCTGTAGCCGTGCAACGTCCAAGCTCTCCCGCGCATCACGGACGATGTCCCTGAGTCTGCGTCGTAGGCTTCCTGCAAACTGACCGTATGAGCGAGCAGCGCCAGGATTGTTGGTCGTGCAAGTGTTTTCCAGCGGGAAAGTCAGCTCTTTTCCGAAATTAAGGCAAGCTGGCGTAAAACCAGTAGACCGGTTAACGGTTGTGCGTGTTGCGAAAGCGAGTTCTGGGAGCTTTGCGTCCCAGTCAGGGTGACGTTCGGTATGAGCTATTAACATCGATTTCAGGTTTCGGTTCACCCGCTCTGTGATATTAGCTTGTGGGTGATAAGGAGACGTCCGCCTGTGTTGTATGCCCAATGCGGCACATGAGTCTCGGAACACTTTGCTGGCAAAATAAGTAGCGTTGTCGCTAATCAATTTCGCCGGAAATCCGAAGCGTGTGAACGTCTCCATAAGACAAGACAAGATTTTCTTGGACGTCAGCGATCGCAACGCAAATAGCTCCACCCACTTGCTAAAGTGATCCGTGACAACCAACAAGTACTGGTTGCCACGCGGACTGCGTGGGAAAGGGCCCATGACGTCGACAGCAACGCATTCCCATGGGGATCGACTCACGACTGGCTGCATGAGTCCAGGGGGTTGACCTCCACGAGGTTTGGCTTTCTGACAAACAGGGCATGAGCGAGCGTACCTCAGCACGTCCTGACGAATTCCTGGCCAAGTTGCAGTACGGCTTAACTTTTCAAAAGTCTTGCAGCCACTACTGTGACCAGCCAAAGCAGAGTCATGGTAGTATCTAATGAATGACGTGCGAAGTCGGCGAGGTATCACGGCTCGAAATGGAGTCTCTGTGGAGCCACCCTCCTCGTCGTCGATCTGAGGTATGTACCGGAGCAGCAGACCGTCTTCGGCTAGCAAGTACGAGTCAAAACCCATGTCAGCGTCTCTGTTGCCACGTCGGTCACGTGAAGACAACCACTCAGAGACCCTGCGACAAAGTCCATCGTTCTGCTGTGCAGCACGAAGCTCATCTCGGCTAATCAAAGTACCCCAGCGCGAGCCAGCATCTATCGCAGCCACAACATTGGCATCCTCGTGCACGTGCTCTTCGCCGAGCGGAGCGCGTGACAAAGCGTCTGCGACTTTGTTTTGGGAACCTGGCTTGTGCACAATGGTGTAGTCATATTTTTGAAGCGTAAGTGCCCAGCGTGCTAACCGTCCAGCCGGATTTTCCAGCCGCTGAAGCCAAGACAGGGCGGCATTATCTGACTGGATCACAAAGCGCGCGCCATCAAGATACATGTTGAATTTTTGCAGGGCGAATATGATGGCTAGGCACTCAAGCTCGCAAACGTTGTAATTCCGTTGAGCTGCTGTCAACGTATGGCTAGCAAACGCTACGGGTCGTAAGACACCATCAAAGTCTTGAAGCAGCACAGCACCTAAACCGTAGCCGCTCGCATCGGTTTGCAGTACAAACGGACGGTTGAGGTCTGGGAGCTTCAAAGATGCTGTTTCAGCAATAGCTCTGGACAGTTGAAGGAAAGCATTTTGCTGTGCCTCCGTCCAACGCCACTTTACGCTTTTGCGCAGGAGTTCGTTCAGAGGTCGCGTTATCTCCGCACAGTGGGGGATAAACTGGCGGTAAAATCCAACCATGCCAAGAAATCGCTGCAAACTCTTTGCATCATGGGGGAAGGAAATTCAGTTATGGCCCTCAGCTTTTCCTCGTTAGGGCGAAGCGCACCATCGTCGATTACAAAACCGAGCAGGTTAATTTTAGATGTTGCTAGTTGCATTTTGCCTGGATGAACAGTCAAACCAGCATTCCGCATGCGCTCGAGAATAGTCCGAAGGTGCACAAGATGTTCTTCAAACGTGCGTGAGAAGACTACTACGTCATCCATATATGCCATTGCGTAGTTGTGCCGCGCGTCTCCAAGTACGATGTCCATAAGACGCTGGAATGTGGCAGGAGAGTTGCTTAAGCCAAAAGGCATCCGCACAAACTCGTACAACCCTCTGTAGCATGTGAATGCTGTTTTCTCGATGTCAGCGGGTTCGACCTCTATTTGGAGGAAACCGCGACTGCAATCAAGAGTCGTGAAAAAGCTCGCGTTTCCCAAGTTGTACATGATCGACTCAATCGAGGGGTACGGGTACGCGTCACGAACGGTTACCGCATTCAGGCGTCGGTAGTCGACGCAAAGCCGAGCCGTTCCATCCTTCTTGGGGGCAAGGACGATCGGGAAGGCCCAAGGGCTCTGTGACTCACGTACTGCACCCGTGTCGATCATCTCTTGGAGCGCCTTGTCCAGCAGGGCTCGCTTGTGTACGCTGATCGGTCGAGGGTTGCAGCGTAGAGGCCGTGTATTCCCGGTGTCAATTGAATGCTTTAGGACGCCGGTTCTACCGGGGTTCTCCGTGAACATCGGCGAAAACTCCTCCAGGAGTCTTTGAAGACGCCGCTTTTGCTGGTCCGTAGCAGGACACTTCTGCAAAGAATCGCTTACCGCACATGGGAGTCGCAAAGCAGGCGTTCTAACGCCAACGTTATCGACACTGACGATACAATCCTCTCGTCTGGTAAACGGGACCAGTTTCGGGTCACTACCTAACCGGTAGCCTTTGTTCGGAAAGTCAAGAACCAGGTTCTCCGCGAAAATGAAATCTCGCCCCAAAATAATCGGTACAGTGAGACCAGGTAAGCAAACGAAACGCTGACGGCGTTTTTTCTCGTTGAACCCGATCTGTAACCTCACGGCTTGACTCGCGAGCATTTCTGGTCCTGACGCTAGTTGTAAGCGCACGTTAGTCTCGCGCAGGTTAGCTTTCTGCTCTTTGCAGCGTTCAATCAGGTAGTCCCCGATAAGCGACAGACTGGCACCGGTATCAATCAGCGCTGCCACAGCTATTCCGAGCACTGTAACTGTCATACGAGGCTCAATTAGCTCAAGGTCAGGCTGGATTCGACATACCGATGGAAGTTTTGCCGAGTTGTCCATGGTCTGTACCTTTATTGGCATTGTGAGAGTGTAATTGCTTTAGTTACAGCATTTTTCTTTAGCACTGAGCGATGTTAAACTTCGCTCTATTTGAGGCCCAAACCCCTGTTTCAAGGAAGGTATGTGAAAACGAGCGACGGTTCTAAGCAAACTAACGATCGAAAGGAATGTAGTGTGTGTTCAGGTTCGCTAGCACTTCGGTGGTGCTTATATATTGCTAATATGCCCGTCCTGTCATTGGATGAAAATGACTCCGCGGTGCGCATCTTACGGTCGGTTAAAGAAACATTCGAACGCAAAAAATAAAGCCCGTGAGCTACGAAAGGTATGTCTTTTTATTATTTCCCATGCCGGGCAGTTTTTATCGGGCACCTGCTCTCTGGCTCCCCTTATTTGCAAAGATTTGGAGCGTGCGGGTGATGCTTTGAACCATTTGAACCCAGAACAAGCATCTTCGCAGTACTTATTTATTGCAAATCTGACTATATTACGTGACTTTCAATTTATTTAGATCGTCTGCAAGCACAAGGAGTTACTTATCCAGTGTTACTGCGTAATTCTTGCTGTCTCTCTCGGTTTTCTACATGTCCTTCGTTCGTTTGGCACGTATATCCCCCATGTTGGAAAGCGTCGACGTTGTGTTCGCGCTAACAGTGTCCGACAGTGCACAAAAATACACGTACGAAGCCGTTTTAGCGCCGTTTTTAATCCGATGAATTTGAAAGAAAAACGCCGTAACTGACCATTTATTTCGTCTGCGTGACTGAGAAATGTTCCAATGTGCCTAGTACGTACAAGTTATTCGTGATATTTGCTCTTATAATCGAGCGCAGAGAGAAAATGCATTCGCTTTTTCCCATAGGAATGCATTACCGGAAGTCAAATTTAGACTGCTTGCTGTCTGCTTCAAAATGCAACAGCACACTAGCGCCAGCTGAGCCTCTAGCGTTTATTGTAATAACTCTATGGGTATTAGTGGGCCATAGAGTTATACATTATAATAACTCTATGTAGTGGGCGGTACCATAGAGTTATTACAATAAACGCTAGAGGCTCAGCTGGCGCTAGTGTCTACGGGACTTCCGGTTGCAAATTGAAGCAGACAGCATGCAGTCTACATTTCCAGCCTCCCTGTGTATTCCTATGGGAAAACGCGCGTGAATTTTGTCTCTTCGCCGGAAAATAACATGAATAACTTTTGTCATATCGGTTGTAACGGATAGTATGTACCTTTATTGGTATTGTGAAAGTGTAATTGCTTTAGTTACAGCATTTTTTCTTTACCACTGAGCGATGTTAAACTTCGCTCTATTTCAGGCCCAAACCCCTGTTTCAAGGAAGGTATGTGAAAACGAGCGACGGTTCTAAGCAAACTAACGATCGAAAGGAATGTAGTGTGTGTTCAGGTTCGCTAGCATTTCGGTGGTGCTTATATATTGCTAATATGCCCGTCCTGTCATTGGATGAAAATGACCCCGTCGTGCATCTTTACGATCGGTTAAGGAAACATATTCGAACGCAAAAAATAAAGCACGTGAGCTACGAAAGGTATGTCTTTTTATTATTTCCCATGTCGGGCAGTTTTTATCGGGCACCTGCTCTCTGGCTCCCCTTATTTGCAAAGATTTGGAGCGTGCGGGTGATGATTTGAACCATTTGAACCCAGAACAAGCATCTTCGCAGTACTTATTTATTGCAAATCTGACTATATTACGTGACTTTCAATTTATTTTGATCGTCTGCAAGCACAAGGAGTTACTTATCCAGTGTTACTGCGTAGTTCTTGCCGTCTCTCTCGGTTTTCCACATGTCCTTCGTTCGTTTGGCACGTATATCCCCCATGTTGGAAAGCGTCGACGCCGTGTTCGCGCTAACAGTGTCCGACAGTGCACAAAAATACACGTACGAAGCCGTTTTAGCACCGTTTTTAATGCGATGAATTTGAAAGAAAAACGCCGTAACTGACCATTTATTTCGTCTGCGTGACTGAGAAATGTTCCAATGTGCCTAGTACGTACAAGTTATTCGTGATATTTGCTCTTATAATCGAGCGCAGAGAGAAAATGCACTCGCTTTTTCCCATAGGAATACATTACCGGAAGTCAAATTTAGACTGCTTGCTGTCTGCTTCAAAATGCAACAGCACACTAGCGCCAGCTGAGCCTCTAGCGTTTATTGTAATAACTCTATGGTTAGTCTCCCGCAGGTTGGCTTTTTGCTCTTCGCAGCGTTCAATCAGGTAGTCTCCAACAAGCGACAGACTCGCACCGGTATCAATCAGCGCTGCCACAGCTATTCCGAGCACTGTAACTGTTATACGAGGCTCAATCAGCACAAGGTCAGGCTGAATTAAACATACCGATGGATGTTTTGCCAGGTTGTCCATGGTCACCGCGGCTGATAGGCGTTCAGGGGTCAACGCCACCGGCCGTACTCGTTTTCCGAGGCTGCAGGGCTGTTGCGCAGCAGGTCGGGGCAGTCACGCCGGAAGTCGCCATGGTGACCACAGCCGAAGCACCGCACCGAGTTTGCCCTGGTCGGGGCAGTGCGTCGGGCTTGCCTGCGCTTGTCGTTGCGGCCTTTCTTGGTGTCCCTCGTTGGACCAGCGATCGGCACCCCGGTTGGCATTGCGGGGGAAGAACCTTAAACGGCTTTCACCCTGCCATATTCTCGGTGCAGCCGGCCGGGGACGTAGCGGGGTCCGAACCATCGAGTGCTCTCCCGCGCTCACGATGCCCGAAGGCGTAGGAGTACAGCGCACGGGGAGGACGGACCGCGCCATCCAGGGTTTGGTGCTGAGTCGGACTTCTGGGCCCGGGAGCTCGCCAGGCACAGGACGGCTCGATAGCTTCACCAGGCGGTGGCGGGGGCCGATACTGCAGCTCGGCCAGGAGCGTCTTTGTATGCCGTGAGCGTCCGGGGCCAGGTGCTCCAGGGTGGAATACGTGCGGCCATGCAGGTAGGGCCGGAGCCTTGGGTGGCTCTGCTGCATCGCCCGAGCAACCCGGTCCGACTCCGAGGTCGTTGGCAAGCTCTGTCATAGAGCTCCTGCATCACCCGTACATATTCGACGAGGGTCTCGTCGGGGTGCTGGGTCCGGCGCTCCAGTTCTCGCTGGAATCGAGACAGGTACCCAGGTGGAAGAAATTCATCTTGAAACTTGCGCCGAAAATCTTCTTAGGTGAGGAAGGGGGTCACGATGCGCCACCAGCGGGCGGCGCTCGCTTGGAACGCCACGGGCAGTACCCGCTAAAGGACGTATTCGTCCGAGGCTCCCTTGGCGAGCTTATAGGCCGCGAGCTCGGCCAGAAGTCGGCCATGGACTTCCGGTCGTCGTAGCCCGTGTACAAAGGGACCGGCACCTGGGGTCGTGGCCCTTGCCCCTGGGGTCCATGGTCAGCCAGGACCACGGACCACGGACCGTGGTCAGCCAGGACCAGGTGTTGCGCGACCGTGTCGCAGAGGTTGGCCACCCGAGCCATCCGGTCGATGAACGTCGGGTCAGGCGCCTCTCCGCTCTCGCCTTCGTCTGCGGCGGCTCTATGGCGGGTCTGCATCGCAAAAGCAACCGCAGAAAAACAGCAAAAAAAAAAACAGAACAAAGTGGAACACAACAGAACGAAAAAGCACTTAATATACTACAGTATGTATGCACAATATACACAATGCTCAAATGCCCAAGCCGCGATAGCAAACATGGCGTCCCGTGGCCGAAGCCTATTCGACCGACCACGTAGGCCTATCGGGGATGGCAAAGGCGAGCACAAAGTCAGGCTAGCACGCCTAAAACGGGCAAAAAGCCAGCGGTCCAACCCGCGGGGAAGCAGTAGGCCTAGCGTGGAGCCCCAAATAATGTAGAGTTCGGTGCTACTGTGCACCCGAAAGAAAGACCAACGAGGCAGAGCTCTGAGAACACACACCATTACTGTTGCCGGGAGCGAACGCACTGCCGAGCCCCGAGCCTTCTTCGTGGCTCGCGCGCAAGTTGCACACCGGTGGTCGAGCACGAGTTCCTTTTCGCGATGTGGGCCGCAAAACCCACAATATATATGTATATATATACATAGCAAATACAAAAATAGCCTGGCCTGCTCGAAACAATGAACAAACATATTCGTTTGGTTCCGCTTCCTAAAATGCACCAAAATAGTTTTCAAACCTTAGCTCAAGTTAGAGCGAGAGAGAGAGAGAGAGAGAGAAGACTTGCGAAAGAGGAAATACTAACGTGGGAGTTACAGCTAAGGGCCCAACGGTCATCGTTAGTTCGAGGGGAGGGGGATAACAGCTGATAGAACAGAAACTTGTGAAAGAGTGGAGGGTTCTGTTTCGCCAAAGCCGACAAGCGGGGCACGAGGAGCCACAAATCGCGGCTGAAGAGAGGCGGAAGAGCCGAGGAAGGATGGAAACCTTTTTGTAGAGTCCAGAGGACAGCGGAGGTAATCCCGGCGAGCACACGATCGTCGAGACGTCGCCAGAAACACGGCGCACAGAACATACACACAGATCGCACAAGAACAGTATTCAGGTTTGAGCGCGTCGAGAAAGTCCGGGCAAGCGGTGTCCGAGTTGTCCAAGTATTGTCACCAAGTACACCAGCGCCAAGCATATCTATATTCCTAGTCAAAGTGCAATGGGCCGGCAGCTCCTTACTTTATGAAAGGATTGGGGGAACATTTAATAAATTCTCTACCCTCAACTGGACGGTCGAGCCTATTGTATGCATCAGGGGCATTCCGCACAGTGCTACGGAGTGTCATTCTTTTCTTGTTATTTGGATGAACTAACTACGCGATCTGCGCGTGGTATACCAAACGCAAATAGAAATTAAGTGTATGGCATTTACTGAAATGCCAGGCCCCAAATCTTCAGTTCGATGTACAACGCACTAAAGTCGAACAGAGGGTCCCAAATTTTACGAGGGGCTTGATAACGGTGTGATATAACTTATTAAATAAATAAAGTACGTATCAAAGACAAGAGAAAGAAAACACTGAGGTTTTGCAATAGAACTAAAAAGAAAACGATGATTTTTTTTTGCAGTTAGTAACACGTACATTAGCTATTTTAATTAGTTGTACCACAAGGCTATCAAGCCTTTCGTGAAAGTTAGTACCTTCAGATCGACGTCAGTGCGCTGTACGTCCAACTGAAGTTTTGGGGAGCCTTATATGGGACAAAGGGTGAAACAATACACCCTTTTTTAAAGTGTAGGCTTACTTGCAGTCAAACATTTACATGACGAGTTACACGTAACTCGTTGCTTGTATCTCGTTAGTTTGTGTAGCGATCAAAGTTATCATTTAGTTACTTTAAAAGAAAAAGTAACCCACTATCTTTATGTTTTGATTGACTAACCATTAGAAGTATTTACTTCTTTTTGGAGTAAAACATGTACAACACGTTACCCAATTTGGGTTTCACCCCAGTTCATGCCTCTCACGTGAAGCGGTAGAGCGACAGTAAAAATGTGCATGAAGTACGACAGCATGGCCACTTTTATCGGTATCATCAGTATGCCCATGGACGGATTTCAGAAGCGAGGCATTATTAACGACAAAAACTTTGAATGGAAAAGTAACTAAGTACAAGACGACCTGTACTTAGTTACTTTTCAAGCGAGTAACGACTAGCGTCATTCTGCTACTTGTTCTCTGTAAGTCTTACACGTCTGCTTGCAGCACAGAGAATGCTAGCCTCGCCAGGTCAAGGCCGCCGAAGATGCTGATGCAGTTTTCTCTACTAAATGACAATTGAAAGGGAAAATGAAGCGGTTCTGTATATGAGGAAAAACATGACAAAGAACAGCTCAAAACGCAGGGACAGAGAGGAGTGAAATGCATAGGACATGGCGCTGTGTGTTAAATGTTTTTTTCTTCGTGTATTTCTTTTTTGTGTGTCCTTGTGTTTTGCGCTGTTTTTTTTTTTCATAATCAACGTTTACCAACTAGCCCAACTGTCCATTCTTGTGAGGAAGAACACTTAAATGCTCTTCATTTGACCTCTAGGTTTAAGAATATCGAGATTTGTTTTTATTTGGTGCACGGAGGTTGCCGAAAACCACTTTCAAAGTACCCCTGAAGACCCACCTTCCCGGAGCGTGACGTCATATCCGGTCTCGCGCGTCGTCGGCGTTTATCCAAGCTATACACGCGCACTCTTGCGATTCAAAAACATCAGTGAAGGCATAGTAAAAGACGTCACAACTATTGTCAGTTGTGACGTTTGAATATGGGTTATAAATTGACTCCGAGCATTGCGTGAGCACTCGATTTGGGCTCGTGATAATCAATAATTCGACAAGCATTCGGGTAGTGTCTCTTGTCCAATCGCGGCATTGACGACAATTGTCGAACCCTAACAATGCCTGGAGCTCAGCGCGCGTCCTGTGCTTTGCCCCAACCTCAGAGCGTGTCTATGATCAACATTGGCGGCCTATAATCGGGTTTAGATGACGTGGCCGCATGTTCTGGCTCCGAGTTGAAGGCAGAACGCTGCTCGTTTTTTTTTTGTTTTTTTTTCTGCAACGTTTATTTCGTGGGAGAAAAACAACGCCTGTTTTGTTGGTCATAAACGTCAGGGATTCATTCTAAGCGGTATTCCCACAAAGTAAAAAATTACACCATCTTCCCGAGGGGAACCATGGGGTGATGCGGAGCATCGCGGATCGTAATTAATTTATTCCCTTCTTGATTGATTTCTTTTAGCCCGGCCGGATTTGGGCTGCGGCGGACGCGAGCGGCCGAGACACGCTAGCAGACGACAGCCGCAGAGTTGCGGGGAAAGCCCACCCCACTGGAAAGCCCTGGCGTGGCGCTGCGACCCGCGCGCCCAAAACTATCCTCCTCTCACTCCTCCGGGGAACGCGCGCGGCGCGCTACCGCTGCTTATATTCACACTTGAAGGAGAGGAGACTAGAGGAGGAGATGCGCATGCGCGCGCGGTGTGAGTAAGAGCGAACGCACGCGAAGTGCACGCAGCTGGTAGAGAAAGAGAGCGGAGAGAGTAACGCGCAGCTGTTGGAGAGAGGGAAGGAGGAGAGTTGCGCATGCGTAGTGCGAGTGCGGACTACGACGCCGCGGGACATAGACCCGAGCAAGAGATGCTCCGCATCTAAGAAAAAAACTATTGCACCGCCTCTTTAAGAGCTCGTGCCCATAACCGAGTCTGAATTAAAGCAAGTTAGTGAACTCCTGCAATGGTACCAAAAATTCACTTTACAATCCATCAGAAAACTTTTATTCGGTAACGGCGTCCAATGTGCTAAATGTGCCGCCTGACGCCAATGACGACGGGTAGATTTATTTCTTGCGGTATTTCCCCCTCTACGTATGAAGTTAATAAAATGACTTTTTGCTTTATCTCACTTATTCTGTACTACTTCCGTAAGTAAAGCGCCTAATTAAGTGTCGTACAAAATACTACAATACAATATACCGCTATTCTAGCTTTCTTCATCGTCCTTACCTATCGTCCTTCCCTAAAGTCCCCTCTCCATCGCCATTACCTAACGCCTTCTGTGTGCGCATGGTCAACATTGAAGACCGAACGTTTTCTTTAGCTCTTTGCGGACAACCCCTGGAAGCGTATTAAAAGCTAATTGAGTTAGTAATTGTTAATTGAGAGCTCGTGTATTACAGAAAGCGTCTTTTTCCGTATCTTTCTCATTTGTGTGTTCTTTCTTCGATCGTTCCAGAGCACCCACTCTAATTCCTCTTGAGTCAGTTTTATTCGGGAATCGAAATTATAATTACCTACGCCCTCGTGAAAAGTACTACAACGTAAAATATTGATCGGACGACTAATGTCGGGGCATACAATTTCCGCTCGCAAAGCTTCTAAGCGTGTAGTAAACGTTAAACGCTGCCAGAGTGTGCGTATACTTGTTTGGATAGACGCCCACATTGAGAGAACCTGTGCGGACAGAAACTGAGGGAGAGGGGGAGACGAGAGCGCGTGGGTACGTTAGAACACCGAGCTCTAGGTTGGAATGATTAGTGCGTAGACGCAAAGCTAGCTGCCTTTTTCTCTACTCACTCTTTGAACGCGTTTGAAAGCGGAACGCTGGCGTCCGGCGTTTGGCGTTCGCGTTCAAACGCGTTCCAACAGTGAGTGGAAACCACGCTGTAAGATGCCCTCTTTACGTGAGGTCACGGCGGGACTGAACGCGCGGCGCGAGGAATCAGATAGTGTTCGTTCGACGGGCATCCGAAAGGCTGTATTATTCCGCGGCCACCGTGCTCGCGGCTGACAGGTGTCGCCGACGGCCAAACGGCGAAACTGTGTGAGAGCGAAAAAATGGTCTCGTTGCCATGACACCCCGGTACACCGTGGTCTTTTCTGCACGAGCGACAACCTCGCTGGAGCTCTGCGCATGTGGAGCATGAGGCGGCACGAGCCGTCTTTGCCGTGCCCACGGGTCGACGAGTAATCTGCCGTCGCCGCTTGAAACCATAGTGAGAGAGAGAAAGAGAGAGGGTGAAAAGCGAACTTTATCTGCACTGCGCGAGGTGCGCGCTGTCCTCACCTGAAGAGTATTATCTTACACCGAGGTGGAGACAAAGGCAGCTAGATTCGAGTGTACACACTATACTCCGTTTCGCCTTATGTTGTACCGCAGCGAAGGCTAGAAGTGCGAGCTCATAGCGTTGACAGCTGCTCTTAATCCACGAGAGCTTGTGCCGCCGAGATGTGCCCTAGAGCAAGGATCTCGCGCTTGTAGCCTTTCCTGCAGTACATCATAAGGTGAAACAGAGTATAATCATTCCAACCAGAGCTCGGTGTACTGACGTACCCACGCGCGCTCGTCTCCGCCTCCCCCTCGAGGCTCTGTCACACTCCGACGTGGAGCGTAGCAAACATGGCGTAGCCCAGCGCACACAGATACTGGATGCAGTGGCGTCACAAGGAGGGTGCGGGGGGGGGGGGGCGGACCGCCCCGGGTGCAGCGCTCCGGGGGTGTTGCGACGGGCCGGTGGGGGGGGGGGGGGGTCGCGGTGGGCGACGAGCGGGAGGGAGGGGGGGGTTGCGGCGGGCGACGAGCGGGGGGGGGGGGGATGGAGGCGGGTGACGAGAGGGGGGGGAGGGTGTCGCCGCGGGCCACCGCCCTGGGTGCCGCTGACCTAGTGACGCCACTGACTGGATGATCGCAGACATCGAGCTCCTCCTCGCCGGCCAGGAAAAGGCAGAGCGCTCTGCGCTACGGTATGACCGCTGCGCTGAACGTCGGAGATATTTAACGGAGCCTTCAATTTCAGCCGCCATAGCACAGACGCCATGAGAGCGGCAAGGCGTCTCTTTCTCCGTGCCTTCGCCGCGCTTTGGCTGAGCGTGCACGCTCGACGCCCGAGACCCACAAGACAACGAAGCATCGTCGAAGTTAGGAATCGCGCGCTGGAGGCGGGACATTTGAAACTGTTCTCATCCTGTCGGTGACAGAATGAGAACGTTTTTAAGGCTAGCAGGATGAGAACAGAATTGGGTTGGTGAGGACAGGAGGGTGGGAACAGGAGTGATACGTTGAGAACAGAATTATAAATTTAGCCTGCCGTTCCCGGAATGTCAATGACAACATCCGCCTCAAGGAACGTACGATGTCCGTAAATGAGCATGTTTCCAGTTTCAGTAGAGTCACGGACGTTACACTTAAGTAGTTCCATCTTCAATACAGCTCACGATACGTGAGCAGTATTGAAAATGAACCTGCGATTGAAACTTAAAATGGAATCGAAAGTACGTTGGTTGGTGGGTAAACGGGAGGAAAGGAAAATAATGTGGTTTTGTAAGAGCGTTGTTCTTTATTTACGTGGGTACTGAATACCGTCCGTCTGTTCCTTGTGTCTTGTTCCGTGAACTAGTTCAAGAAAACTGTAGGTTCTAACCAAAATTTAAAAAAAGTAACTGGTGGGAGATGGAACGAGTAGAAGAGCGAGAAAGCCGTCCCCTTGTCCCGAGAGCTTCAAATAGTAGTGCGTTTGCAAATGGCACATCGGCGAACGTCACCGGTCAGGCCACTCAGGCAACGCCCAGCAACGCTTTGTCTGCATGCGGGGTTAAACGTTGGGTTTGTTTTTGTATAACTCGCAGACGTCTAATCAAGGTACGGGCGTTGAAGGCTCAGGTAAGACGGACCTGCATGGGCCCCCACCGGCTGATAAAATAACTGTGATAATATAGTTAATATAATAATCCAGATGGAATCGTACCGTGCATTGGGGCCGCTTGGGAAGGGCAGGACATAGACGCAGATGTCGGAAGTCACTGTTGGCGGTCCCGATGGGCCCACATCACAAGCGACGCTTTAAATATGCAGAGAGAAGCAGCAAAACATCACCTGTAAAATTTGTACCTAGTTGTTTTGTCTTCTTTCCCATTTTAGCCTCCTTTTGAGGAAAACACCGGAATCGCGAATTGTGTGAAACTAAATAAAGTTATTGACAAACGCACGAGCAACTTCAACTCGTCACGATAAACGAACGCCTCAAACGTTTCGTCCGATTTCTCTTCTCCGCTCTTTGGTCGCTCTCTTTCTCCTTCTTTTTCTCGGGAACGCCGACGTCAGTGCCCAGGATTTGCCGCGTTCTGCTCTCGTCTTTACGCCCCTGTTGTAAACCGATGTTTATTTCGCTTTGAGGAATGTACTAGTTTTGCCAAAACGGTTACGGGAGGCTACTTTGCGTTCTCAGTTTTTTTTAGAACGGGGGATTCTTACATGTTCCATATGCTTAAGTGAAGCGCATTGCTCTCGCTCTCGTCAGAAAACAGGGCAAGGCTACAATTACTTTGCGTTCCTATATGTAAACTTCAAATAATCTGGGGACCGTTTTTATTCACGATGGACCACAGCAGGTCAAAAACTACCATGATTCGACGAAAATAACGTATACCTGTAACACGCAAAGGCTAAAACATAAGTGACTGTTTTAGGACTCTGAGGATTACAAAAGCTTCTGGTGAAGCATTTTGGCCTATAAGCATAAGTGTAAAAAGCAATTTGTTTTCTTTTTTTCTAAATTGTGTTGTGTTCTCCTCCTAAAAACACGAAAGTAAAAGTTAGCGTTGCTGTTTCTTTCGTTTCTCCTTATATAGAAACATGTGACATGAAATGCAATTTTTTTTCCTCATTTGCTTTTGCTAAATTTATTGGTCGTTTCCCTTCTCAAGAAAAACCCGTACAGATGCAGAAAAGGTGATTAATTAAAGTAGAATTTGGGTGGTCAATCCTCGGCAGCTTATTTTGCCGGAAAACCGGCAATGGTGTTCCCTTGGTCAGTTTCCAGCTGCGCGCACCGGTCGGGTGGTGGTGGTTCGGCAAGTATCTGCAAAATTTCTGGCACTTTTTCCGCCCGAGCCCCGAACAAACGGACGAGAGGGCGTCAAACTGCATCCGATGTCTTCACCCCCGAGTTGGGAGAGAAGGTCAGTGGGAAAAAAATAAAAAAGCGACTGAGACAAAACCGATTTGAAGTCACTTCAGCTGCCATTACTCGAGTCAGTCCAAGCCGTTGGGACAATGCCACAAGGCTAATGGAGATCAAGGTTGACGGCGGGGACGGCGGCAACAGCTTCTCGAGCTATGCCTTGCGGGCAAACGGCGAAATAAACTGCCACCGTCTGGCGTTTCACGTCAAAGTGCTGAGGGTCACCTGGTGTGCCGCTGGAGCGCTTCTGGTTGCCGGTGCCACCGGCTCGAACTGCCGCCGATTGGTCGCACCCGAATTCGCCATAAGATTGGCAAATTAGTTCAAATAAAAATATGAATTAATAATTTAATTATGCATATACAAGGAACGCTCCGTTAGAATAATCGATGCCAAGTGTCTTCAAAAGGTACTGAGTAGGTTCCAATAAAATCGAATACACACTGCTGCGAATTGTGTTATAATAAGCGTTTTTATAGTTCTCAAAACTCATCGGAGCTTGGCGGCCATATTTGTGACTTTCGAAAGGACAAGGGCCAACATAAACGCGGGGGGGGGGGGGGGATTAGGTGAGAGGAACATAGCTCTGCCGATTCACGTTTCGAAGAAGCTTTGTCTACCGAAAATCCTAAAATATCGACTTCGTACTCTATGCTGCTTCTCAACTCACCGTTTTGCGAATGACATATGTAGTTCTGAATTTCTTTATGTGACTACTCGGGTAAATACCTGATGGGGGAAGAAAAAAATGAAAGACGTTCACAATATTTTGTAATGCCGAATTAGAGTGCAGCTCTTGAGGAGGAGGAGAAGAGGTGTACGAAGGGGCCGGCATGCCACTCCTCCTCCCTCCTCCTCTTCTACTCCTCTTCCATTGCGAAAATGATCGCTAGTATCCACTAAATTAAGCAGGAAATTGTTTCGCTTATTTTAGTGGGAAATCTTTTCAGCTAAATTGGAGAAATTTTCCGCAAATTTAGCGGGAACATTTTATTTGGCTGAATTTAGCGGGAAAACTTTCCGCTGAATTTAGCGGAAAATGTTCCGCTCAAATTTGGCGGGGAATTTTCGTTCCCACAGATTATAGTGGGGAAGTTTTTCCGCTAAATTTAGCTGGGATATTTTTTCCGCTAAATTTAACAGAACATTTTTTCGCTAAATATTCCGTTGGAAAATTTTACGCAAAAAATTAGAGAGGAATGTTTTTTCCGCTACATTTAGCGAGGAAATTTTTCCGCTCAGCTTAGAGAAAGAAAAAAGTTCCGCTAAATTTAGCGGGGAAATATTTCCGCTACATGACGCTAAACAAACCTGTCCAAGACGCGCTTCAGTCGCCGTAGCAGTGCGAATGTACACAAAGTACTCGTCTGTTCCGCAGCAACGTTGTCGGATGTGACCAAATAATCCTTACACGACGGCGGAGCCCTTAAGCTTCCGACGTGCCGTGATGGCACAACCTCCACGGAATGCATTCTACTTGCCGGAACAGCACAAGCAGTTACGCGCGATGAAGAAGCACGCAGCTATAGAGCAGATGTGGCTCATTTTCCGTGGCAGGCAACGCTCTCACGGAAGGCGCATTCAGCAATCGCCTAGACAGAGGACAACGCTTTTCCAAGTTTTGGCGCTTCAAACCGCATGAGCACTTTTCCAATTGCTTAAACGAGCCTTTCTGCTCCATATTTTTTTCAGCAGACTACTGTATTGTTAAAAATTTACAATTGCCTAAATAGTCGGATATATTTCTCTGCGTACAGACGCGTAAGTGAGAGTATACACCTATGGTCACTAACAACGTGAGAAGGGTATGGCAGGAGACACAGCTGCCTTGCCTCCAAAGCAAGCTTCCTTCCCAGGCATGTACACGTTACCACCAAAACGTAACGAAAATACCGTTACCCGTTACTCGCTCAAAAAGTAACTAAATACTGTTACCCGGTGCCGATTCTCAAAACGCAACTCCTTCTTTTACCTCAAAAGTAGCCAGTTTGACCACCGAACACACAACTGACTTTTGTTTCATGGTTCATTGTTATCTCTGCGTTAGTCGTTTTAAGCAGCCTCTGACTCTCGAAGGTCTTTATTAGTTATGTTTCCCCGCTTCATTGAGAATACATCTGGGGCGACGCTGAAAAGTAGTTCTACTGACGCGATCGAAAGAACGGCATGCGTTGTGCTTCAGGAAAAGCTGACGAATCAGGGATTACCCTTCTCTCTCTCTCTGTCTCTCTCTTTGTGTTCTCTCTGCTTCTAAAGTTCTAAGCTTTACATTGAGTTCTGTGCCTTCCCGAGGTGTGGCGACCTCTGCGGTTTACATTCGGTCAGTACACAGTTCTAGAAGGTTCAACCAACGAACCTTCCTCTGTTCTCCGGGAGAAGGACATTCCCAGCTGTAGAGTTGGACCGACGTGTTCAGCGGTAAACGTTTCCACACTGTTGATACTGTTTAGCTGTTCTCAGGGTTGCCCGTCTGCCTTGTCGCGAGCCACGCATACTTAGGTTGGAATGAAAACGAGGCCGCTTAAACGTTGTTGTACACGATGCTCCTCAAAAAGCGACGAGATACCGTTGCTCGTTACTTGGCTTTAAAAGTAACTAAAAACATCACTCGTTCATTTTTCTGAGAAAAACGTACTAAATACGTTACTTGTGGCCGAAACTAGTAACTAGGCAGAAGTTACTCATTACTAGTAACACGTTACGAGCTACATGTCTGTTCCTACTTTCCTTTGGTCGTCTCTAGTGCACCTCAAACGCACGCACGCAGCCAAAGCACAGCGGAAGGCATGAAGCGCACGCCCCCCCCCCCCCTTCATGTAGGCCCGGTTTCCAAATACACGCCCTGCCGTTCTCACTTTGTCGGTGACTATAGTAAATACTTTTCGTGCAGCAGTACATAATGCTTTCAAGTTGGAGATTGCGAATGTACCTCGTTAAAAGCACGTAGATGCAAACAGCGGTCGAAACAGGGACATAGAGCAAACCTAATTGCGAAGATAGAGATCGCTCGTCCTCCTGTGTTCACTACAAGGACGTGTTTACAACGTCGCCAAACTTAGGTCACGTCCACCGTACCTCGCCCATTCTGCCGGAAAGGTACTCCACCCACTGTCCTTCCTCATTTGAACCTAGTTCTTGGCAAAAGCCCTTCGTTCAGAATCCCGCATTGCTATTGGTCCAGTATGTTGAAACGCAATTAGGCCGACTCGAAACAAGCGCAGCTACGTTACAAACTATGAATGTTTCTACAGGCTGCGCCGAATCTCGGCTTTCGCCCGTGGTTCACGTTGCATTTCGAACCGAGTAGAGATGCGTTAGGCGTGGAAGTCACGTCTGGTCTGTCTCTGCCCGTGCGTGATCGGCGCGCGTCGTAGCCGAAAGCCGCATAGGCAGCCAGAAGCGTCGAAAAAGCGCTCACAATGAAAGGAGAGCTGCCGGCGTTGTTTGGAGACGAAAAAAGTAAAACGAGGAACGCTTTCTGTCCAAACACAGAAATCCGGACGTGCTATCGTTCGATTGAGCTAACGCAAAGCCGCATTGCTGAAGAGCCTATGGAACGAGACTTAAATTGGCAATTCATTTTAAGTTGTCTCGATGACGGTTTTGGGCAAGTGGGCATTACAATACACCTGGCATCGGACTCCGGACGGGTTACATAGTCCGAATTCATCACGCTCAATGAAAATTTCAAAGAAAAGAATTCATCAGCAACACATATTTAGTCACAATGGAAAGTTCTACAATATGACACAAAAAAGAGAGTCTTTACTTAAGAATTACGCAAGTACATGGACGGGAAGGATAGTTCTTTTCCTTCAATTCTTCTTTGCTGGCCCCGTTTCCTTGTTACATTTGGCAGATGCAATTCTGCTGTCAAGACCGGAAGTATTTATTCGTGTCTTTGTTTCTAAGCACAAGAAGTGTGCAATTATCAGTTGGCGAAGTTTTCAGCTTGATCGCAGCAGGCAAGTAACGCAAAAAGCAATAATTTGTGTGACGTTGTTCTGTTTACCCTTAGCAGGCTATGAAAATTGAACACGCGACGCTATCCGCTGTACTACCTCGAAGTCAAATAATCATTCACGACCAGGCAAACAAAACGTGAGGCGGAAAAAGGTACGATTCCGGAAAGTAAGTCATCAAAGAGAAAGATCCGAAGCAGTCAAAAAAATTATTAAGCTGCTGTAGAATGATTAATACACGTTTGCAAGAACGGATTATGTGCACTGCCATTTTGAGCGAAGTTGGCGCCATGTAACGTTTGCGCTATGTTGGGGTGTGCTACGCGCAACGTCATTGGGGTGCGCGCACGCGGACCAACCAGGGAATGCACAAGCCATGGCGAGTTCTCTCACGTGTAGGCATGTAGAATAAAAAGACGTTGATACGGCCAAAAGTGCACGAAGGCTGGGCCCGACAATGGATTGCAGGGCTTGCTCGGAAAAAGGTGTGTTATTTAGGCGTGCATCTTGTCTTGTACTTCTGCGGGGTAAGCAATATCCACTGATCCCCAAAGGCGTCAGGGCGACGAGCACCTAGCTTATAGTCGGTGACAGGTCAAGAACAAGTGGAAGCTCCTCCCACCCCTTTCCACTTCAGCGGAGCGAACGGTGGAGAGGAGGTCGACCTCCTCTCCAGCGTCTCTCCCTACGAAAGTGGAACGAGAGGTGGGAGGGGCTTCCACTTTGTTCTTGACCTGTCACCAACCGTAGGTACTATTCGCCATTGCGGAGGGACACTGGCTGGTGGCAATCACGGTGTGACTATAGCTTCTAGAGCACTCTGATACTGCGCTTGGAAAGATTTGATTTTTTTTTCAAATTTTTCGGGGTGTTACTGGACTGGATACTTTATTTAAGTGCTTGGGCTCATTCGCCGTCAAAGCCTACACCTGCATGTTTAAAAAACATGTTTAGTATTAATCGGCGCTTATTGGCGTATGTTTCAGCAAGAGACGCTTGTCAACATCGTACAAAAGTAGCAAACGTCCTGGCTGGAGAGTAGGGTCGCCTCACCTCGGCGTTTGGTTTGAGTTTAAGCCGGGGACCCACTTGAAAATGTGTGTACTTTGCAGGTAACCAACTACTGCTGACAATCCCAGCTTTCAACTGACAAAACGGAAAAAAAATACATATTTGGCTAAAAAATAACTCCGAATAGAAAGGCAAACAAATATGTGTACTTCGTAATAAACTCTCAATAGTCAGGTGTATGAAAAACACACCCTTACATACGTAAGTCTCAAACGCCAGAACATCAATCTAGGTTCTCAATGTAGAACATCTGGTACGTTGTGGTTATCAAGTATTCAAGCCCAACACAACTCGGTGGAAAAAGCCAAGATAATAAAGTATAAAAACAACCTTTAGAATTAACCCAAGTAGGGAATGCTACATTAAACAACACAAAAAGCCATGATAACCAGCCTAAATAAGCGCTAATCAAGGTATTCCAGGCTCGCGTGAAAAAGCTATTGTGTGTGATCTACAGCATGTAAACTAACGCTCTTAAGGTAGTTTAGACGGACCGCAAAAATCGGTTCCTTTACTTACTGCGCTTCAATTTATTACAGAGGTACAATCGGGTAGTAAAAGTTTAGGAGGAAAAACAATTAAAAATAAACTTACCCCTGCAAAAGAAGAAAAAGGAACTCTGGTCTGGCTAACTTAAGCCGCCTCTTCGCAAACGATTCACGCGCAATCAGGAGTGTTGCCGAAAGATGGCGAACACCGCGTCGCGCGAGCGCTGGCCGATTCAGGTTATAATTGCAGAAGATTCCACAAAAGAACCAAAATCGTCCGGAGCTCCCTCGACATGGCGTACATACACCATCTGTCGAAGCACTTCTCACTACGCGTCATCATCTGCGACCTGGTGACGGAGATTGTTCAGAACAGGTTTTTATTGTTGTGCTTTTAAACAAGGTAAGTTCATTCCTAGAAATTTTTGTATTGTAAACTTCTACCACCTGCTCGCCCCTCTGTAGCTAATAGCAGGGCGATACGTTGAGAAACATTTTTTGCGGGCAGTCTAAAGTACTTTCGGGGCGTTATTTTACATGCTGTTTATATAAAAACCTACCGAAAAACATCTCCTCTTCCATAGACATTTCCAGCATATATCCTTCTGAGCGCTGCCATCTTTTTATTTTTTTCTACTAGGCTGTGAAAGACGTTCTGTGGACGCGCAGTAACTCAGTCCCAATATGAGACGCCGCGCAGTTTTCAACAACCTCAATGACTCAGCATTTTCCGCCTGGGCGTGCGCCGCTGGAAACATCTATATGTCTAGTCAATGTTGTGTTAGTTACCTCGAAACTGCAAGATCATCTTGATATAGATGTACTACAGTTCGACATCAACGTTGTTTCCCGGTGGCGCGACCTGGGGGTCTATAAAACTCAACACCAACAAATGCAAGCACACACATTCGTGTGTTTTGCCAGTCTCCCTGGCACCAGTCATGATTACTTCCTTAGTCAAGCCTATCTAGAGTTTGTAGCTTCGTACACATATCCCTGAATGCACGAAACTTCTAACTCTCTCACGGAAACCATATTTAGTACATAACCGCTAATGGTAACTTATGCTAACTTACCGCAAACGTAATGTTTTTTTTGCACCTGTTTCACTAAAGTTAATTGTTTACCAGCTTCTGCTTCCTCCTAAGTAAGAATGTGCATCTTCTGTCTGCAATCTCGAGCTAGCCACTTTCATTCTTGCAGTGGAAGCCATCCAAAAGAAATCTGCTCGTTTCATTTTCTGAAACTACCACTGCACCACAAGCGTCACCACCACCAAAGGATAACCCTGGAATTGCCACACTTGTCCTTCCACCGAAGTGTACTGGACATTTGTTTATTTGATTAAATTTATTTTTTCATAATTCCATCCTCCATGACCAAGTGATCCCCCCCCCCCCTCCCCACGTCCCCCTGTTTGTTTCCCTCTAGTCTCGTTCATCAGCAAAAGGTCGGCGCCTCAAGTTCGATGACGGCAACGTTTCATTCATCTTTCGTCCCCCGTCCATCCCATGAGTGGAACCACCTTTGCGGGACGGTTGATGCGACCGCAGACTCACTGACATTAATTGTAAGATTCTTCTTTTTGTGATTGTGCCCAAAGTCTCATTGTTATTTATCTGTTATCTTTTTTCTCTCTTCTTCTCGAATGCGTTTGTACTACGAGTGAACGGAGAATATGTAAATAAAAGAAATGAAATTCCGAAGAAAATACTCTTTGAGGGCGCTTAAGCTTTGACTTTAAGAGTAGAACGCGATAGCGTTATCGGGCTACGTTCGCATTGCCTTCTCATTCGCTTCTCATGCTCTTTGCTGCCAGTGAGCAGGAAGTGCGGTGGACAGTGGCCCATAGTCAGTAGCGTGTCTGGCTCGCAACCGAAGAGCTCGCGTTAGTTCGAATCCCGTCTTAAAATTCTTCAAATGTTTTCTTTAAGGCGAATGAATTACTTTATAAAGTGTGGAATCATTTGGAGACATGTGGCGACATTTAATTCGCATTGCACGTGCAGTGTTTTTCAATCAATTTTATTCCACGCGTGACGTCAAGATTCACGTAGAGCGTCGTGGGTTGTTTGAAATTTCTGCGCGAGGTCATGTGGCTGTGACGTCATGACCCCATCGACCAATCGTGATTTCCCCGTCACAACGCCACCGACGCCGGCGTTTCTGCGACACACGAGCTCCTTAACCCTCTTGCGTTAAAAAAGGGGGAGAAAAAGAGACACCCCTGGTTAACACTGGACGGGGCCATAATGCGTTTCTCTTTCAGTCCCACCACAGCCAAAGCTAGAACCCCCAGATGGGTTCAATTAACCAGCGCCCAAAAGTGCATCGTCACGGCGTGTGTTCGTCGCCTTCCTGCGTTTGCTATCGCCGACCAAACCGACAACGTCCTCCGTGAATTTTCCGCGATTCCGCGCTTTGTCCCGTCCGTGATTGGGTTAGCCGGTGATAACTTACACTCTGAGAAATGCCTGCGCTCCTACTTACCCGCAAAACACTCGAAGAGCCGATCTCTGCGATCTAAGAAATCTGCTGAGCGAACGATGAGGCGGAACACCTGTTTCCAGCTAAAAATGAAGTCTGCATCGTGGCATTACGCAATGCAAGCATGACGCTTTACATTGCGTAATGCCACCGCGCAGGCACTTCATTTTCCCGCTCGAAAAGTATGTATTCCGCCTCATCATTCGCTGAACAGACTTCTGAGATCGCAGAGAGACTGGCTCGTCGAGTGTCTTGCGGGTAAGTACACGCGCAGGCATATCGTAGAGAATGTAGCCACGAAGACCACGAGCGCCGTGCCGATGCAATTTTGACTCTGCTTGATTGTCCTTCCATCTCGGCTGCGGTCGAACTTAAAGCAAAACGGCATGCGGCAGCTGGCGTGCAAGAGGCTACTGAGTCGGCGCCTCGTTCTGCAATTTGCTTCGCGGTAGCCGGCCCCCGTTTCTATTGTACACTTCTTTGTTGTTTTTTTTTGTTTTTTTTTGTTTTTAACTTCAAACTCTAAATGGCCCGAGGACTGATTCTCAGTTTTCTTTTTTGACAAACGTATTTTATTCAAATGTTGTTTTTTTTTTTTGCCTTATATCCTTGGGCACGGGAGAGCAAATCGCCATAGAAAGAAATGTTAGTTCTTCCGTGTGGCACCGGTGACGTCGTTACCTCGGCGACAGCTCCGCTGCTCTTAAACTGTTTTGGTCGTCGCTTCGCATCCGAAACAACTTTTCAGATTTTGGCTCATATTTAGGTAATTTTCATTAGGTAATGTTTCTTTTCTCGTTCGAAAATGGCGTTCTTTGCAGTGCACTTCTATTTTAAAAAGAACGTACCTAAGCAACTACGCTAATGGGCCTTTGTGCCAGAATTATATACGTGTATTTTTACTGTCACGCACTTCTTTTTACGAATTTTGTAATGCGCGCATTTCTAAACGCGCTTGGACGCCAAGCGCTTTTCTGCAAAACGACATGGGTCTGTGATTCTGTGCCAGTTTACACTTGTGCATGTTCGCTTTCACGAGTTTCTAAATGTACGAAACTGTAATCAAATTTGTTTTTGCACTTGCTGAGCTATTTTAGTTATATGTCATATAGTTCTACGGAAAGGCAAGTGCAATGCAGCCTGTTTTCGCCGAAGACGACACGTAAACAAACAATATTTTTGTTTATTTGTTAGTCTTTCAGTTTTATTTCTGTTCGTATCCCAAGGTTTATATATAGTACACACATAATACTTTTCTCTGTGTTATTATGTTTCCAGCTGATTGTACTGACTGCTTCCGTTTCAAGTTTTGTTTCGGGGTGGTGGAGGGTGTAGTAATTTCAATTTTTGGATAAAACACAACGTTGACGCGCCAGTTTAACACGTTCTAAAGCCCCGAAGTACTGCTACTTTTTGGTAATCTGGCGGTGTGTTTTTTATTAACATTTTGTGACCACCCGTCAATGCAAAAGCCGAACACTGTCTGAGGTCATGTCTCGCGCTGTTCCGCTAGCGTACACTGTTGCCACACGAAGTCATATCAGTCTTCACGAATTCGAAAGACAAGTCACAAACTTACAAGCACGCGATTTTTTCTATTATTGCTAAGACAATGAACAACAGCCAAAGCAAAAACAAACAAACAAAAAAGAAGCATGCAAGGTTGGCATCTCGGATGCGAGAAGCGACATCGTCTGCGGAAGTCCCCAGGTAGGAATACGCATAACCAAAAAGTCAAACCAGCCAAAAGCAACGAAATAAATTCTGACGTGATTGATTATCGATGAAGAAACTACTCCTTTACAGGTGATGGGCGAAATAGAAATTTTATTGTGAGGTAGCTGGAAACAAAACTGAGCAAGAACTAGGCGATATATAAAAAGGTTTCGGAATACTCAAATTTCCTTGTGTTGCCTTTTTTGTGTGTTTATATTGAACCTCATTTTTACTTGCTTCGTGGCGTCTCGAGCTTACGCCACCAATTTCGTTAGAAGCAAGACGCTTGTTATTCATCGTTTGTAGTCTAATCAACAAGCAATGGAGTGCCGCATAAAGGATATACAGAAATATGGTTGCCAAGCGTAAGTGCAAGAGTAATTTTATAGAAGAGGGGTTTCTTTTTTTGAGGGGCGACTGTGTGCGCGAGGAGAAAGTGATCGTCTTTTACGGCGGTGGACGTGATGTTTTCTGCGATCGTAATGTGGCTGAAGCCTGGTTCACAGGCAGCGGTTTTGGCCTCTAGAGCGGCGCGATTTCTGCCGTCGCGGCGCTCTGGCCAGCACCAGCGGTTGAGCGGCACGAGCGCCGCGACGGCAGAAATCGCGCCGCTCTAAGAGCCAAAATCGCTTCATCTGAAATCCGCTTGAGGTCCGCTGACGTAGGCGGATGGTAAAGCTCAAGCGACCGATTGATGCTCTGCGGTGTGGTTTGGATGTGCCATGACTCAACGAAGAGCCTCTGCCGGGAATTGGTCTCAATGTCGAGGATGCGTGTGTTGTCGAAGTCAATGCGGTGGTCGTTCAAGTCACTGTGTTCCGCAACTCGCGCTCCGCTCATGATCGAACTTCCGCACGCCGTTTTTCTGCTGGCGAATTCTTTCTTTAAAGTTTTTGGTTTCGCCGATGTATGTGGCAGGCAATCCGCACAAGGAATCTGGTAAATGACGCCTTGCGCTCTTTCCTTGGGGGGACGATCTTTTGGCCGGGGCATCTTTCCTCTCGTTGGAAACACAGCGACCTATGTGCGGAACACCGGGCACTTTGTGGAACAGGTTTCGCAACTAAAGGTAAACGATGACGACAGCCTGGTATCGTTCGACGTCGTCTCGCTCTTCACCAGCGTGCCGGTTCCCCTGGCAGTCGCCACAACCAGAGCTGCCCTCGAGGGAGACAAGAAGCTGAGCGAACGGACCAGCCTTACGGTGGACGAACTGTGCCGCCTACTCGAGTTCTGCCTGGGGAGCACCTACTTCAGCTTTAAAGGAGAATTCTTCAAGCAGACCAGCGGAACCGCAATGGGCGCATCCATCTCCGTCACCACGGCCAACCTGACAATGGAAGCCATTGAACAACGCGCGCTGCAGTCTTTCACCGCACGCCCTAAAGTGTTTTTACGGTATGTCGACGATTGCTTCTGCATTATGAAGAAGTCAGAAGTGAACAACTTTTTGGCACACCTCAACTCCATCGAGCCGGCCATCCAGTTCACCGTTGAATCTGAAAAGAACGACGCCCTGCCGTTTCTCGACGTGCTGGTCAAAAGACAAAAAGATCAATTGGAATTCACAGTATACAGAAAACCGACACACACTGGGCGCTACCTCCGATTTGACTCCAACCACCCTGCGAGCCACAAGGCGTCGGTCGTCCAGGCACTCCTGTCCCGAGCGAAGACTATTTGCTCGTCGGAGGACTACAGAAAAAGGAAGAAGAAACCATCATCTCCGACCTGCTAAATAACGGCTACACGCGCAGTTTTATTCAGCGAATCGCTCGTCGTCAACGTAAGTCTGATCGACGCCTAAGACCACAAGAAATCGCACATCCCCGCTCAACCACGCGCGTCTGCGTCCCTTACATAAAGGAAACCAGCGAAGCGCTCGCGCGTGTGCTGGCAAAAGAAGGCATACAGATGGCCCACAAACCAGTGTCAACGCTTGGACACCTGATGCCCCGGCCAAAAGATCGTCCCCCCAAGGAAAGAGCGCAAGGCGTTATTTACCAGATTCCTTGTGCGGATTGCCCTGCCACATACATCGGCGAAACCAAAAACTTTAAAGAAAGAATTCGCCAGCACAAAAACGACGTGCGAAAGTTCGATCATGAGCGCAGCGCGGTTGCGGAACACAGTGACTTGAATGACCACCGCATTGACTTCGACAACACACGCATCCTCGACATTGAGACCAATTCCCGGCAGAGGCTCTTCGTCGAGTCATGGCACATCCAAACCACACCGCAAAACATCAATCGGTCGCTTGGCGCTTTACCATCCGCCTACGTCAGCGGGCTCAGCCACATTACGATCGCGAAAACATCACGTCCACCGCCGTAAAAGAAGACCACTTGCTCCTCGCGCACACAGTCGCCCCTGAAGAAGAAACCAAGCAGGTTTCGAAACGTTGGGCTCCTTTTTATTTTTGGTTGGCGTTCCTTCCCCTCTTCTATTTGTTCTTACCCAACCAGGCAGATTTCTGCCAAATGTTTACTTTCAAGTCTTTACGCCTGGACTTCGGAGAAGAGGCAGCAATTTTGGCAAAACGGTACGTGAACGTTTCTCGCTCCATCGCCATGTTTGAGACTCACTTAGATTTTACAAGCACCTGCCGGGACCTACACGTCGTACCCCGAAGCCTTTGCCTCAAACGCCTTGTCCACACGCGAGAAGGAAACCAAATCATCGCACAGGCAGAACACCGTTTGGTTAAAGCTCGCATCCACGATTGTCAAGCCACGCTAAAGCGAAAAAGACTAGACCTCTTTTTTATTCGTCGGCAACTAGAACACCGCATCACAAGCATATTTCCAGCACTTCAGTCTTTCGCCGACAGTGTCGCCTCCACTTCCGCAGACAAGCAACGAGTATCTCAGAGGGAGAAGCTTTTGAGACTGAAGAAGAAAGGCGAAGCAATACACAGCACTGATTCCACTAGGTTTGTTACGAACCTCTCCTCCAGGCAACTAACCCCGTGCGAGGTCAGTGTGTTGGCGAAGGGTCACGGTTTCAACATGACCACGACAAAACCCCTTTGCCAAAAATGGTTGCAACAATCGAGGACGGCATCTTGCACCTAGATCCAAGTGCCCGAGACCGAGTCCGGCAGAAGGTGATCGGCATCCTATCGAAACTTCCACGTCGTCAACAGCCTAACCTTCCACGAGAAGAGACAGTAGCTCTCCGGGGGCTTCGAGGAGACACAAACATCGTGATTCTACCCGCGGACAAAGGAAACTCGACTGTGGTCCTTGACCGGGAAGTCTACGAGAACAAGATTCGGGACCTTCTCGACAGCTCTGCCTATGAAAAGCTCAGGAAAGACCCGACATCACAAGTTCAGACAAAACTGAACAATATCCTTTCTGAAATTTTTAAGAAGTACCCTGACGCGCGGAGCCTTCATCTGCGGCTTCTGTGCAGGAATGGGTTTGCGCCCGGTTTCTACGGTCTTCCTAAGATTCATAAGCCTAACGTCCCTCTCCGGCCGATCGTGGATTTCACAACCTCACCACTTCGGGGATTGTCGAACTACCTCCACAGCACTCTCTCTCCTCTCGTTGGAAACACAGCGACCTATGTGCGGAACACCGGGCACTTTGTGGAACAGGTTTCGCAACTAAAGGTAAACGATGACGACAGCCTGGTATCGTTCGACGTCGTCTCGCTCTTCACCAGCGTGCCGGTTCCCCTGGCAGTCGCCACAACCAGAGCTGCCCTCGAGCGAGACAAGAAGCTGAGCGAACGGACCAGCCTTACGGTGGACGAACTGTGCCGCTTACTCGAGTTCTGCCTGGGGAGCACCTACTTCAGCTTTAAAGGAGAATTCTTCAAGCAGACCAGCGGAACCGCAATGGGCGCATCCATCTCCGTCACCACGGCCAACCTGACAATGGAAGCCATTGAACAACGCGCGCTGCAGTCTTTCACCGCACGCCCTAAAGTGTTTTTACGGTATGTCGACGATTGCTTCTGCATTATGAAGAAGTCAGAAGTGAACAACTTTTTGGCACACCTCAACTCCATCGAGCCGGCCATCCAGTTCACCGTTGAATCTGAAAAGAACGACGCCCTGCCGTTTCTCGACGTGCTGGTCAAAAGACAAAAAGATCAATTGGAATTCACAGTATACAGAAAACCGACACACACTGGGCGCTACCTCCGATTTGACTCCAACCACCCTGCGAGCCACAAGGCGTCGGTCGTCCAGGCACTCCTGTCCCGAGCGAAGACTATTTGCTCGTCGGAGGACTACAGAAAAAGGAAGAAGAAACCATCATCTCCGACCTGCTAAATAACGGCTACACGCGCAGTTTTATTCAGCGAATCGCTCGTCGTCAACGTAAGTCTGATCGACGCCTAAGACCACAAGAAATCGCACATCCCCGCTCAACCACGCGCGTCTGCGTCCCTTACATAAAGGAAACCAGCGAAGCGCTCGCGCGTGTGCTGGCAAAAGAAGGCATACAGATGGCCCACAAACCAGTGTCAACGCTTGGACACCTGATGCCCCGGCCAAAAGATCGTCCCCCAAGGAAAGAGCGCAAGGCGTTATTTACCAGATTCCTTGTGCGGATTGCCCTGCCACATACATCGGCGAAACCAAAAACTTTAAAGAAAGAATTCGCCAGCACAAAAACGACGTGCGAAAGTTCGATCATGAGCGCAGCGCGGTTGCGGAACACAGTGACTTGAATGACCACCGCATTGACTTCGACAACACACGCATCCTCGACATTGAGACCAATTCCCGGCAGAGGCTCTTCGTCGAGTCATGGCACATCCAAACCACACCGCAAAACATCAATCGGTCGCTTGGCGCTTTACCATCCGCCTACGTCAGCGGGCTCAGCCACATTACGATCGCGAAAACATCACGTCCACCGCCGTAAAAGAAGACCACTTGCTCCTCGCGCACACAGTCGCCCCTGAAGAAGAAACCAAGCAGGTTTCGAAACGTTGGGCTCCTTTTTATTTTCTGGTTGGCGTTCCTTCCCCCTCTTCTATTTGTTCTTACCCAACCAGGCAGATTTCTGCCAAAATGTTTACTTTCAAAAGTAATTTTAGCTTAGGTGCTTTCTATATATAACGTAATTTGCTGACTTTATTACATAGCCTTTGAACTTTATACTGTTTTAAAAACATACTTAGCTTCCTTCCCCAATACTTCAGGATTTAGCTGACCTAGTTCCGGTACCGGGAGTGATAACTTTATCTCATTAAATGTCTTGATTAAAAAGGCACACTGTAAGTGGCACAACAGAAAAAAAACTATATTTATTCTATTGTATTTTTTCGGTGACCTTTATTAGTAATAATAATAATGGTTTATTTTCCAGTGCCCACAAACAACTTAGCGGTCTACTTTGTGGTGCACAAACATGGGTCAAGTATTATACATATTAGACGAAATACAATTTATAAAAAAATACTAACAACAAACACAATCAAAAAATAATTAGGGCTAGGCTTGATTGCATTCATTCGCGTAATTGTTGCATAACATCTTCATGTGCACTAAAATATCAAAGTTATTCTGATGTGCATTAATAAAATTAATTTGAACCATCGAAATAGGTGATACAGCTCATGTACAGGAGGGGTGAAAGGTTGAATTGTTCCTAATGATTCGGGGTGGAACAAGAAAGTCAGTAGACTGCAATAAGTCCGTCGAGTTTACTTCTCACCATGAACAACTTTGTATGAAAACATAAAATCTCAGTATTGTCTTCTCGCAGTCAGTTTATGGCAGAAACCTGCAAAGCAATAATATGTAGTGGTAGAAACACCCCCTTTCAATATACCCATTATAGACAATTCTAATCATTTGCTTCTGTACATTTTCAATCACGATAGCTTGCGAAATTATCAGTGAATTCCAAACCACAGAGCAAAATTCTAACCGTCATCTAACGAAGGACTTATACAAATGCAATAAACATGAAGGTGCAGAAAATTGGCGACATAAACGTGAAATCATTCCTAATACTTTTAGCGCTGCATTTACGGTTGTAACAACATGAATATTAAAGGAAAGTGGGCCGTCAAGACAGACGCCAAGATCTTTGATGAACGATACGGGGGGAATCGGGACGCCACCAACAATGTAGGGAAAGAAAATTATCTCGCGCTTTCTAGATAACACAATAGATCTAGTTTTCTGTAGGTTCATTGACAAACAGTTTTCGGTACGTCATGTAAAAACAGAATCTACATAATCTTGAAGACTGGAAAAATCAGATACTGACTGGACATTTATGAAAAGCTTAACGTCATCAGCGAAAAAAGAATTTTCGGCACCCTTAGCGCAAAAAACAATGTAATTTATAAACAAAAGAAATAACATGGGTTCTAGAATTGAGACCTGTGGCACACAGGAACTCAAAATAAACTCATCGGAGTGGCTATCGGAAACACGAACCGAATTGCGCGTGATGACCGAGATAGTTTGAAAAACCAGGCGCAGAGGTGCGGGCTGAAGCCATGCAGGGCAAGCTTGTGTAACCATAATATGTGAAAGCCCGGTCGAAGGCTTTCGACATGTCAAAGAAAATCGCGTCAACCTAATTCTTTTCCGGAAACCACTGGAGCGCAGTAATTCAGAAATGAGCATAAATTTTATTCTACGGACCTGCCCTTTAAAAACCGTGTTGGAATTCAGATATTTTTCTGTTCAAGAAAAAAGTAAATCCGCTTAAACATTACTTTTTCGAAAACCTTCGCGAAACCCCCCTAGCAACGAAACAGGACGGTAATTATTCACTAAAGTAGAATCACCTGCTTTAAAAACAGGAACTACCGAGTATTTCAATAGCTCAGGAAACTTAGCCTGGTTAGGGACAAGTTAAAAATATGCTGCAGCACAGGTACAAAAAGAGAGGAGCAACCTCTAATAATAAAATTATGTGTTCCATCAATACCGGTGATAATTTAGGTTTAAGTTTACTTATGGCTTCTAAAATGTCTTCATCGTCAACCCTAAAATAGGCAGAAGGTCCCAACACTGGATACCAACGTCACTAAAAGCGGCCACCTTGTTGTGCCGGCGAATAACAAGAACGAAAAAAGTCTGCAAAACGATTCGCAATTTCTTTGGCACACAATTTCTCCTGGCATCATCACGAATACAGATATTTTGTCGATTTTCCCGCAAGTGTTGTCCAGTGAAGCGCCAGAACTCCTTAGGATTTTTAGTCAGACTATGTTCAATGCATTTTAGGTACAACCGGTTATCTTGTTCGTAAAGTATTTTGACAAGACTACGACATATACTGAACTTTTGATACCATATCTGCAATCCTGATTTCTTAAACATGCGATGATATGGGCAGTTTCTTCTCATGATGCAATCTTTAAGTCTTTTGAAAACCAACTCGGATAATGAGAGGAGCGCGCCAGATGTTTCAAAATAAATGTCACCAGTGCGCCTTTCACATCTAAGGTCATCTTAAAGTAGCCAAGTCTACTTCACTATCTTCAAAGACATCAGACCAGTTATATTGCTCCAGATATTGGTACAGTCTAAGATAATTTCCACGGGAATACGAGTATTCAACCGAAATATTGCTTAATCTTTGCTTGTACGATATGCAGAATGTTGTAGTAAAATGAGGGTGATAAGTATCAACAGGAACTAAAGGGTTAAAAGTGGAGTCGCAATCTCAAGCGGTGTGTTGGACAAACACATGTCAAGTAGATTTGCGTAAGAATTCAAAAGTGTGTTACACTGACAAAAATCTAAAAAGCTAAAAAGAAAGCAACCTGTAAGCCTTTTTAGAAGTCACCCTTGCCGTAAAAGAACGGTTCCCGCTGCCCTGTCAATCCCTGGCAAATTAAAGTCGCCATATATCTGCACGCGATACTTAGTAAAATCTACCGTTTTCTAAAGTGACTTGGAAGTGTTCAATGAAGGCTGCGTCATCATACGAAGGAGGGAAATAGTAACTGCCAACTAAATAGTTGTAACCATCACTTGCTGGAATCTCAACCCAGACACACTCCGCATAAGATTTCAAATCCACCCTCCGGTGGGATTCTCGCCAAGCGCGCCTTCTATAAACAAATTCTACAGTTACGATACATTAATTCACTTAATATAAGTTGTTGATCAGCGCGCTGATTCTGCAGCAAACGGTGGTATTCAATAGCCGCCAGACTTGAGCGCAGCGTTCAGAACGCATGTTCGAAACGATACCTTACTTTATCTTCCAAGAAGTCTTACAGTCTTGGTGGTGTAAGGTGCATGTTGCGAAAGCATCGTGGAAGTCATCCTGAGTTGGCGTTTTGCGACAGCAGACATAACTATCGCCGCTAGTGAATACTACCTATAGGTACTCGATGGTGTACTGAGAAAATTCAGGAAATTATTTTTATTAGGGGTGAGAGGAAGAGAGAAATCCCGGTGCATGTTCGCCACACCTCTGTGAGGTGCAAGTCAGTTCCGGGGTAGGAAAGGGTTAGGGATAGTGATCGAAAGAAGGAAGTAGAAAATAGAAAGGAGAGGAAGGAGAGGTAGGGGTGGAGGTAGTCTGGACTACCTATGAGAATGGACGGTTTACTGGCGGAGCGTATGGAACCATGCATTAGAGCCGGTCTATTAGATCCGAATCTCTAAGAACGTTATGAGTAAGGCGAATGTTCTAGTGGCACTCTTACTAGAACATTCGCCTTACTCATAACATTTTGCGTATTGCATTTCTGTAAAGGATATTTGTGGCACGCTGAGTTGCTGTAATTTTTACAAAGAGGTCATTGCGAATGCAATTTTAGACACAACCACATGCGCTAAGCTACTGAACTACGCAGATGATAATCTTATTAGCCACATTTTCGCACTGCGAGCCTTGTGTCTGTTGCGCTAGTGGTAACTTTAGTGCACCTCCAAGCTTCCCGCGCGGTCTAAGTCGCTTCAAAATGTATTATATAGTCGTGTTTCGATTACGCTCAGAAAGTTTCCAACTGCAACCAATGCTTACATTAATTAATTAGAGAGATAACTAACAAACTTTATTTAATTGTTTGAATAACGTGAGGTGCATAGACAGCATTTATGGTACTTTTGACGTCTTTTTATCCGGCTCGAATGAAAATTGAAACACCCTGTATATAGTATATTGTTACGTTGATAAGAAGGGTGACGCTGCGAGAAGGGTTGCGGGACATCTCACACGCCTCACTACCACCCGACCGGGCCGAGCGACGCTGCTGAGACTTGGATACACTGGACTCACGCAGAATGAGCCACACACCCCAGAGCACCTGTAGCCGGACACGCAGAATCGCGTACACGGGGTAGTTATTCACAAGAACATGCACCCAGACCTCCACGCAGGTCTAAAGAAGGCTAGGATCGAGGCCTCAGAGAAGATCCAGTTCCCACACGTTAAAATGGGTAGTGAGGTGTTTCAAGGGAATGCAAGAGTCCGGCAGGTGCGGTTGTGTAGGTCGTTTTCGTCGTTGATACTTAAGACAATATGTGACATATTTAAAAATATCGCGGTACATACCCTGCCAGTAAAACGTGTTTCAGCCACGCATGTATCTTCTGAAGAATCTCACATGTCAAGCTGTGATATCAGCATGCAAGAAGCGAAATATATTAGTGCGGAGGTGTTTGAGAACCACAAACGTAAGACCAGGCCGTGAGGGTCATAGTTTCGACGATACAATACCATGTACAATAGCCAGTTTTTTACAGCGTAGGTACCGGCGACGCGCCTTTCTTTTCGTGTCTTATAACATTTTTAGAGACATTGAACTACTTGACATAGGTGTTTGTCTTTTTGTTGTTCTGCTGCAAAATCTAACGTTGATGTCAAAACTATTATATTAACGGGTAAAAAAAAATCAGGGAACTAGGGAACACGGGACCACAAGAGAAACCATCAGACTCGTCAGTGTGTCTGAACAGGCTTACATAATATGAATGCACGTATTTCTGAAGTTTAGGAGCCCAGTGTCATCGTATTTTTTTAAAGACATTTCAGGTTTGATAACCAGCATAATGCGTGGTGATCCGTAATTTAAGGCATCTCACTGTCCGTTTTTAGCCACGCTCATGCGATTTGTCGAAAAGTAAACTCAGTTATATATTATCATTAAACTGTACAAATGCCACATAACCATGCAATCTTTCCTCTGCCCTTTAAAAAATAAATTTTTGAGGCGTAATTAAACAAAGAACCATATTATTACGAAATAACAAAACCTTTTCTGGAAGTTATCAACAAACTAATCGACTCCAAAGTTAGGGCTTCTTCGTGAACAAATACCGGAGAACAGCTTGTCACTTGTCGCTGAACAAAATAATGTTCAGTGCCCAAGCAGGTATAAATAACTGTCGTCGCAAAACTCGGCTGGAGGTGAGTCATTATTCATACACAATTAGGAGGTGTACCATTAGTAACGACGTACCGGGCATGTGCAAAATATCTGGACCAGCCTCCCATAGAGAACGCGCTGTTCAGGCTGCCTCACTTGCGAGACAGATTCGGTGCTCTTCTAAGCTTAAGCTCTTTCCTGCTCCAAAGGAAAAACAAAAAACCGTAATGGATTAGTTTCTTTTTTTTCTTCTTGTGATTGTGTTGGCGTATCTAAACCGGTTTACCTATTTCCAGCCAGTGGCGCCATCTCGTGGGGAGTCTAAGGAGATTCGGGCTAAGTTCTATCCACGCAGCGTTGGTATGGAAGGATGGTCATCATTTTATGTTGTCCAATTATATGTTACCTTTTTTTTTACTTGCCATTCTTATTTTGCTTTACTTTGGTCTCAACGTCTCCCCTTTCCGTTATAGATTTGTATTGACTAACTGCAATGTTTCTTTTCAGGACTACTCTAGCAGTTTTATTTAATGACACAGAAATAGCTACATCCCTGGCAGGAAAACAATATGTGGTTTCTTCATAATAATAATAGCGAAGCCAAATAATATAACATGTAGCTCCGATAATCTTTTTTTTCTTTTTTACAGGTCGTATTGTTTTGGAAATCCTCAGACATATTACTATTAGAATAGACGCATTTGATTCAATCTGCTAAAACAACACTCCAAATAGTTCCAATAATGAACCCAAGTCGGTTTTTGAGCATAATCTCTCTCTATTAGAACACCGTATTGACATCAAGGTCGTACGCTGGTCAACTAAAGCCGCACCGATAAAGGACTTTTCATTGATCCAGTCATCCTCCTAAGATTTTGTAGAATTATCGCCGGTCCTCCATTTGGTGTGAAGTGTTCAGTGGAGACGCAGCTGCGCTTTTTGGGGCTAAAGGATGGAGACAGCAACCGAAGCGACAGATTGCGGGCAAGATTGTCTTGACCTATATATTTTCTCTCACCACTGCTCTTTTTTTTTCGATCTCATGTGACTGTGTTTTGTTTAATGTTTTTTAGCACATCGGTTTCTCTTTTTGCCTCGTTCGATAGATTTGTCTGAGAGAGGCATGCACTGCGATGGACACTTGAGAGACAACATATTTTCGCGTACTCCTGGGACTCACAACTGAATGTGCTGTATCCTTGTTTAATTATTAACCCGGCGACTAATATTCATTTTGTCGTGTCGCGTACTTATATTGCATTTGAGATTGTGAAGTTTTGTCTTCCTGAACAATTTTTTATCTTCCGTTGGACAACTTCTAGTTTTCTTATAGCCTGTTCCGTCGTATACGCATTATTTTTTGTTATTGTTTTTTGCCCGCGAGACAAATATTTATATTCCATTCCTACGGACTCGGGTCTTCTTTAGTGTCAATTCATTTGTCAACGTTTTCTTTTTTATTACGCAATTAGGTTCCTTCCCTTCGTTTTACATGAACATTTATTTTTTTATTTATTTTAGTTAAAAACAAGGTTTTGATTTGAAGCTTTGCTATTACATGCAGCGTTTTGTATTTAGTTCTGGATGTTGCGCGACACTTTGCATTTTTACGAACTTCAGAAATCGCATTTACTGACGCCCGTGCCTCTGTATCATTCAACAAGCCTTCTCTTTTCCTTTAATTCTCTTTTCTCTCACTCTCTTTGTACTCTCTTTTCTTTTTCTATCTAATACACATGACTCCTTCTTAGTTACAGGGGCACCATTAACCGGCATAAGGAACGCAGCCACGCGCTCTCTGGCAACTCGCAGTTTATACTTCTGGGAACAGTGGCACTCAGCCTAAGTATTCTCGTTGACTCTACTATGCGCATTGCTTGGTGACTTCGACGCACCGCTGAGATTTATGAAGGTAGTGCGATGTTCTCCAGTAAGATTCATAAACAGTAGGTACGTCTTCCAGAGAATAGAAGTGAAACTCAAGGACACCAGGGTTTTGTTTATGTAGTAGATTTTAGTGAGTGACTGTTACGTTTGCGCAATGCATTATTAAGGGCGCACATGGAAGCGTAGAAACAGAGTGTTAGCAACTTCTTGTCGCTTAGGGTTATGCATGAGAATAGTTTACCTGGGTACTTAGGTACAATGAGTCCTTGACTAATGCAAGAATCATAAGACAAGTGCCTCATTTCTTTGTTGTATGCTCGTGTAAGCGAGCGCCATCTGTTTTGGCCCTTTTATTTTATTTCGCCGAGCGCATTCCAAGCGAGCGCCATTGTGTTTTGCCTTTTCTTATATTTCGCTGGGCGCAAGGTTGTGTTCTCGGAAGTTTGTGATTTATTCGAACTCCTCGGCGCCAGGGGTCTCGCACGTGGATGCCCGTGCCATGAAGGCGCGGCTGGCTGGCGTCGGGCAGGATGCGGATCGGGTTACAGCCTTGGGCGAGACCAAGCTGCTCAAGAAAATTATGCGGCAGTCTAACAGCGGGACTCAAAGCGAGAGTGTGTGTGCGATGGTGGTACGCGACCACCAATAGTGTCCGTTTTGTAAACCAAAATTGTATCAAGAATATTAAATCCAGTGTTTCTTTAATTCCAAAAACCCATTTGTCAAGACCTCGATTATTTTCAAGAAGTTATTTTATTTGAAACAACCATCGATTACATATCAGAAGTGGGATTATCAACCAACTCCTCGGAAAAGAGCGGACCGAAGAGTGACACAAGCAATCAAGTGCGTCAGGCATCCAAACCCGCGGACCCTGGATCGACGAGTCAGGTGCGATCAGAGTCCGGTTGGAGCGACCCACAGTGCGACAGGTGGGCGACGTGTGTGTGAGTGCCTACGATTTGGGGCTTCCCACTGTGCTGAACTCAAGGTTCAGGTACTGTCGAATTTTTCATCTCCCTGTGGAACTCTTTATCAACAGAGTTTTCATTTTGCGTATGAGATGTAGTGTATTATGTTGCGGCTTTATATTGTCTGTGCGAGCCTGTGTGTTGGGTGTAATTACACGTATACAGCTCAACGCTTCACCATGAACCAGGAAGCATCGGGAGCGTCTCCGAGCCAGGCAGGTTCACCTGAGGTTGCTCACTCCATGGGGGACGAGTTTTCTTTGCGCGAGCTCTTGGGAATGATTCGAGAAAAGGATCGTTTGTTAACGGACCTCTTGGGACGACTTGCCCTTCCGGCGCAGTCAAGCGCAGCGGACGTGAGCGGCGTGGCGACGTTCCAGGTGATGCCTGACCTCAGTAAGAACATATCCAACTTCGACGGAAGCGAGGACGCAGCAGCAGCGCGAGACTGGATTGAGAACCTAAAAAGGACGGCGACTCTTCACAAGTGGCCGGCACCTTTCCTCCTGGAAACGGCAAAATCACATCTCACAGGAGCTGCCAAAGACTGGTTACGCTCACGCCATGCAGAAATTGCGTCGTGGGAAGATCTAGAGTACCAGTTTCGACGAACATTTGTTAGCCAGACCCGAGCAGCGGAACGCTGGAGAAGAATGCAAGACCGCGTCCAGCAGCGAAACGAGAGCACGATCGCCTACTTCCACTCGAAGATCCGTCTTTGTGGAGAGGCAAACCTCGACTTCTGCGATACTCGCGAGCAAGTACTCACCGGCTTGCGTTCGAGACAACTGTGCACCATGTTAATGGGGAGAACACACGAGGACGGTGATGACCTCCTACACGACATACAGGAATTCGAAAGAATCGATCGGGAGCGACAAGAGCGCTTCGGTGGACAGCGTGAAAAAGGGGCTGCTACCGACCCACCGCGAAATCGAGACGCGGGTATGACGTCTGTCAAGAAAACCGTTGACGAGAGAGACAACAAGGATAAGAGATCACCAATAAACAACGAAAAGGGTGAGCGTAAGTGCTACAACTGCTCACGGTTCGGTCACATCGCGCGCGA
Source organism: Ixodes ricinus (assembly GCA_037355805.1). NCBI lineage: Eukaryota > Metazoa > Arthropoda > Arachnida > Ixodida > Ixodidae > Ixodes > Ixodes ricinus. Next base: position 97,751 of record JAZHYW010006601.1, on the reverse strand, counting down.
CTGTCCAGAGCCAAAGCGCCCACTAAAGTGCCTGAGCTGTGGAAAAACCGGGCACACTCAGCGTCACTGCATCGAAAGAGCTCCAAGGAGTGAGACCAACACCGTAAGCAACTCAAAGAGAGGAGTTTCTCTGAAGTGCTCCTCAAGCAAGTCACATGGAATGGCGACAAAAAGCTCATTGGAATGATTGACACCGGAAGTTCCGGATGCCTCTTGCGCGCGTCTGCGGCGGCGCGTTGCGGTGCTGAGCTGATGAGAGACGCAACACCTCTTTATGGATTCGGCAACCAGGACGTCCCGGCAGTAAGGACAATTGGTAAATGCAAAGCAGACTTGGAGATTGACGGCGTTACTGGGAAGAACATCACAATTTTTGTTGTACCAGACGAGGCCCAGTCGGTCGACCTGCTCGTTGGTCGAACTTTCACCGAGCTCCCGTACGTGACCTATGCTAGGCTGGGCGGATGTCTACGCTTTTGGCACAAGAGTCAGTGCCCTTTCTCCCACCTCGAACCCTTGAGCGACGACCCCAAGTTGATTGTAAAGACAACCGAAAGGTCCACCCTCCAAGCGAACGTGATAAATTGGATCACGCTGTCATCAGAATCTGATATCACTGGCCCCGTCCTTTTCAACAACTGTGGAAAAGAAATTCTTCTCGACATGAAAGACGGAGAGATTGCTGTTCCAGTATTCCCAAGCGGAAATAACGATGTAGTCATTAAAAAGGGACAACGTCTTGGACGTGTCACTGCGGTCGACATTGTAAAGACACCCGGCGAAGAGGACAACCAGAGAAACCGAGCGGAAGAGACTTACGAAACCGAGAAACAAGGGGTTTTCACCACGGCAATTCGGAAGCCGATAGACAAGAATCAGGTCGAAGTAGGTCCGTCGGTGACCGAAGGGCAAAAGAATGAGCTCCTTGACCTCCTGAACGAGTATCGGGAGTGCTTCGCTACGAACTTGAGCGAGCTTGGGTGCACAAACGTCCTTGAAATGGACATCCCAGAAGTGCCGGGAAGCTCACCAGTTGCGGTTCGGCCTTACCGAACAAACGCGGCAGAAAGAGAAACGATTCGCGAGATCGTCAGCGAATGGAAACGAGAGGGAATCGTGAGCGAGACGCATTCCGCTTACGCAAGTCCCGTGATCCTTGTTCAAAAGAAGAACGGAGAGAAGCGTCTAGTGGTGGACTATCGACGATTGAACGCCCAGACCGTAAAAGAAAAATACCCCCTACCAAGCATTGATGATCAACTAGAAGGACTATCCGGAGCAGTGATGTACACAGTTCTAGACCTCGCTCACGGCTACCTTCAGGTTCCCTTGAGTGACGATGCGAAGAAGAAGACAGCTTTCATCACTCCGGACGAGACCGGTCAATTTGAGAGGATGATGTTTGGACTCACGAATGCTCCGTCCGTGTTCCAGCGTCTTATGAACCACGTTTTGGGGCCGCTGAGGGGAACTATCGCTATGTGCTACCTAGATGATGTGCTGATTCCAGCGAAAAACTGGGATGATACCATCACGCGGCTGCGCCAAATCCTCGAAGCCTTCAGAAAGGCGAATTTAACCCTTCGCTTGAGCAAATGCGCTTTCGGAAGAGACAGTGTGGATTTTCTGGGCTTTCGACTGAAGAATGGAGCGGTGCAACCCGGCGCAGTTAAGGTACGGGCAATCACGGAATTCCCGGTCCCAGAGAACCCTCATGATGTCAGACGATTTTTGGGGCTGACGAGCTTTTTTCGACGCTTCGTCCCAAAGTATGCGTTGATCGCTGAACCCCTCACAAGGCTCACCAAGAAGAATGAAAAGTTTGAGTGGAACCCTGAGCAAGAGGAAAGTTTCCAAGTTTTGAAGTCAAAACTAACATGTGAACCTGTACTTCAACTGTACGACCCGAATGCGGAGACGCAGTTGCATACAGACGCCTGTGCGAAGGGACTGGCAGCAATGCTCCTTCAACGGAAAGACGACGAGTGGCACCTTGTCTACTGCGTAAGCAAAAGAACGACCGACGCCGAGAGCAACTATCACTCATCGAAGCTCGAGTTGATGGCTATCGTTTGGGCGGTGGATCGGCTTAGACCATTGTTACTTGGCATCCATTTTACTATTGTGACTGACTGCCAGGCTCTGGTGTACCTTAATGCACAACGAACACAGAAGCCCCAGATTGCAAGGTGGTATGATTTGATCCAGGAGTTTGATTTTTCAATCAGGCACCGTCCCGGATCACGGATGCTTCATGTGGACTCACTTAGCCGAGGCCCAGTTGAAGAGCCGCTGGATACGATGGACTCTGTTCTTGAGGACCGCTTCGAGGTCTGCCTCACCTATGACCTTGCAGACCAAGTGCTAGTGTTACAACGAGGAGATGAAGAGCTTCGAGAACTGGTGACCATACTAGAAAAGCCGGAACATTGCCGCACCGGGCAGGAGAAGGGGAAAGTGAGCGGCTACGTTCTGAAGGATGATAGGCTCATGAGAGTAATCGAACACGACGGCAAGAAAAAGTACAAGTTTGTGCTGCCCAAGTGTATGCGGAAGGCTGTAGTGGTGCAGTCCCACGACTTAATGGGTCACTTCGCACTTGACAGAACAGTTGCCAAGATCCAAGAGAGCTTCTGGTTCCCGCGAATGCGGAACTACGTTCGGAAACACATTTCACAGTGCTTTGAGTGCATTTCCAACAAGATACCTGCTGGCAGACGAGAAGGTCTCCTTAACCCCATACCACCAGGCACGCGACCATTTGAGGTGGTTCACATGGATCACATGGGTCCATTCGTGCAAAGTAAGAAGCGAAACCAATACCTACTGGTCATCATTGACAACCTAACAAAATTTGTGAGACTCTTCGCAGCGCGCGACACATCGACCAAGCACGTACTGCGGGCTCTGCAGGAGTTTATCCTGGAAAGAGGCCTGCCGAGAACCCTAATCACGGATAGGGGCAGTTGTTTTACTTCTCGAGCATTTGAGGAGTTTTGCGGTGCACGAGCCATACACCACGTCCTTAACTCAACACGACACCCGCAAGCGAACGGTCAAGTGGAGAGGGTGAATAGGACTGTACTGCCTGTCATCACAACCTCCATGACAGACCCCCAGCAGCGCGACTGGGACGAAAAACTGAATTTAGCTGAGTGTAGTTTGAACAACTCTGTGAACAAAACATCGGGAAGGACTCCCTTCGAGATGCTACACGGATATCAACCAGACTTTCACAACACCGCATTAAAACGGCTGGTCGAAGCTGAGGAACCGGCGTGGCAAGACCCCAAGGAAATGCGGGAACGGGTGCGACAGCACCTCATTGAGGAACAGGAAAAACTGAAAACCGCATACGACCGAAGACACTTCCCTGCGCGACTGTACGATGTCGGAGACATAGTCTTTATGAGAAGAGCTACTGAACCAACAGGCAAGCCAACGAAGGCTCAACCGAAGTACAGAGGGCCTTTGGTTGTGACGCAGGTTCTTCCATCCGACACATATCGCGTCACTGAGCTTGACAAGACCAAGGCCAGTAGATTCGCAACTACGGCGCATGTTTCCCAGTTGAAGGGATGGACGTCGACAACAAAGAAAACACACTTGGAAGACGACACATCATCGTCAGAAGAAGCAGAATCCGCCAGGGAGGAAGTCACCGTTCAGCTCCCGAGGCGCTCTGCACGTAAGCGTGCAATTCTGAAGTGAGCACATTTGCAACACATATTACTTTTCGCTTGTATCGATTTTGTTGTTGTTGTTGTTGTCGTTTGTTGCATAACGTGCATTGAAGCATTTATGCGTTCATTGTGCTGTTCACGTATATGTGGTGTCAATTCCTGTGTATTCATATTTTGTTATTATTAAGAAACATGAAAGATTAATCTTTATTAATTTGCATAAGCATTGCTTTTTGCTGTCGTTAACGAGGACGTTAACAATGCCAGGATGCCCGAATGTAAGCGAGCGCCATCTGTTTTGGCCCTTTTATTTTATTTCGCCGAGCGCATTCCAAGCGAGCGCCATTGTGTTTTGCCTTTTTCTTTTATTTCGCTGGGCGCAAGGTTGTGTTCTCGGAAGATTGTGATTTATTCGAACTCCTCGGCGCCAGGGGTCTCGCACGTGGATGCCCGTGCCATGAAGGCGCGGCTGGCTGGCGTCGGGCAGGATGCGGATCGGGTTACAGCCTTGGGCGAGACCAAGCTGCTCAAGAAAATTATGCGGCAGTCTAACAGCGGGACTCAGAGCGAGAGTGTGTGTGCGATGGTGGTACGCGACCACCAATAGTGTCCGTCTTGTAAACCAAAATTGTATCAAGAATATTAAATCCAGTGTTTCTTTAATTCCAAAAACCCATTTGTCAAGACCTCGATTATTTTCAAGAAGTTATTTTATTTGAAACAACCATCGATTACACTGTCTGTCGGTGCGGAGTAGTTGGGGCTCGGTCTAGGATGCGCCTCAATATACATCATGAAAGACAGGCACCAGGCTTGATGAAGTAGTGTGTTAGCCTTATCCTGAAACCAACTCGGAGATGGTGTCAGTTCTCGTTTACTTCTGGTTTGATCGTTCTTCGGCACCAATGTTCAGCGACTCGTTTTGCAGCATCTTCGAACTTAGAACGCATCCTCTGATGTCTGTCAAAATTCCCTTTTTACTATTACGCTTGTGACGCAAACTACAACAAAATTCTGAAACCTGCCGCCTTACTTTAAATTTATTCAATCCAAACGATAGATTGTCATTTAGCAAACTATATAGTTTGATAATTGACAACTTTCTCGTAAGAGTTGCGGTTATTGAATTTGCCGGTGCATTCGAGCTGTCTGAAACGACTTTCAAGTTACAGGGTGCAGTTGAGTATTTCTTACTGTTGTTTCTGGCCTAAACTAAAAACCAAGCCGTCTCTCGAACATACATTATCTTCATTCTGATAAGATTAGAAGAATAGAAACTATAAAATAATCTTTATATTAACCCATTTTTCTGAACTCGCCCACACAAACATATTTTGCATCCCTCATACATTCCGCTTCAACGCAGGAAGCAACCGCTATAGTGAATCATTCATCCTCACCAGAGAACCTGACAGCTCGCCTAAACGTTTTTAAAGGAGATCTCTCTCGTTGCATAGCCTACATCCGGTTGTAGTGTTTTTATATATATGGAGGTTATCATGCTAACCATTTTATGTGGAGCTGCGCTAAAATATCTTTCACGCAGGGTGGCTGCATCTGAATTGGGTCTTTTGATTTACTTGAGAGGATTTTGCGAGCTGTTTTTCCTTACAAAGAACGAAATTTCTCGCATAACTAAACCGTCCCTCAAGAAACAAAAAAAAAAATACATATGTGTAACGAGCGTTGTTGCCGCGATTACCTAAAATCATCACGCAGAGTTGCTCTGTTTTGTTCCCTCTGAGAATGAGGGAATCCAGTTATTCGCATTTTTAGCTATCTAATTGGTGTCAGTCCCAGTAAGAAAAAAATACTTGGCAACTACCTTGATCATAAAAGTCCTATAATGCATTTCATGCATTGTATGGAATTGGTGAGGGAATGGGTGTTTCAAGTGACATATATTTTGCCGCTAAATTTAGCGGGTAACTGAGTTAGTGCATAGGTAAAGTGACGTCGGTTTCCCGATAAAGTTAGCAGGGAAACCGAATTGATGTTTTGACCACAAGACGTGAATTTTCTCGCTAAATATAATGGGGAAACTGAGCTGGCGTATAGGTCACGTGCTGTCAATTTCCCCAAGCTGTATAGATCACGTGACGTCAGGTAACGTCCCGCGATTTATACACCTTGGCGTCAGGTGACGGACGCTACTTTCACGCCATATTTAGCGGGAAAACTAAATTGCTGTTTAGGTCACGTGGCTTCAATACTTCCGCTAACTTTTGGGAGAAAATGAATTGGTGTGTATCTCCCTTCACATCAGGTCACGTGTCAAAAACTTTTCCACTAAATCTAGCTGGTGAGCTGAATTCGTGTATAGGTCTTGTTAGATCGATTTCTTCGATAAACTTAGAGGGAATTGCACGAACGAATGGACGAATGGAAAACTTTTGGGATTGGGAGGGGGTAGCGTTGAAAAGCATTTTATGCTTTCAAAGAAAAGAGACAGAAGCGCTAAGAGGGCAGTATCGGTAAAGTTTACTACAGGGAGGATTACGAATGACACTATTTTGCTCAGGCGCATGGTCTGGTTACGCAACGTACAAATCAATGGTGGCTCTACCCTCTGGACCAGCTTCGGAAATGGGTAATCGCTTAGATGATATCGCGTAAACCAGTGCCTAGCAAAAAACAAAGAAAGTTTAAGAGGTGATTGTTCAGCCCGTTCCCAGCTTCGCGACTATTTTTTAATTATTATTACTGCGCTCAAGGCTTTCTCAGTACCTAAAATTTGGAGCACTTGGAACTCAAAAACGCTCCGTCACTAAACACGTTTTAAATCTTTCTCATGCTTGTGAGAAGAGTCGCTACGCACTTCTGAAACCTCTCAACTTCCTGTGAGAGATATCAGCACGCTCGTGTTAAACATCCAAAATCTTTCAAAGTAATTAAAATCGTTGGCAATCAGGTCAGCTGAACACGGAAAAACAAGAACACGAAGGAAAGGACTTCGCGGAAGAATGAACACGACCAAAACGCCCGCCAATTTATGCACGGTATTGATTCGCTGCCTTTCAGATTTAGGTACGTACATGGGTGACTCTACCGATATAACGGCCACGCGCAATGGCACAACTGATGATAGGCGTGTTTAACATCACAAAATTGACAAGCAAAAAAAATATTTTAAGGCAATATTGGAATTTTGTTTGCGTCTTGTATTTATTTGTAATTTATGATCAAAATAAAAGAAATCCAATAAATTGCATTGATATCAGTTAACATAAGTTTCTTTTTATTTTTTGCTTATTTCGATGCATCGATACGAGACAAAATGATTGACGAAGTTAAACAAAAACGTGGAAACGTGTTTTTTATTCTTCGTGTACCACGCGCCATTGAAGTTTTCTTTTAGGGTATTTATGCATATAAAGAGGAATGGAGTTGGAAAGCCGGTGCCTAGGTGTCCCGATTAGTATTTGGCGCGCCATATGACTCCTCCGGGCGCTAAAACAGCTGCAGCGAAGATCGTGAGCATGATCCCACGGTTTCTCCAGATAACTTGTCAAAATCGTCACGAATAAATATATCTAGAGGTACAAACAAGCACCCCTGCTTCTTGACCTCTCATATTTCAAGCGCAAGCTATTCGCCCAAGACTTTAGTTACCTTGGTGGTTTGCGTCTTGGGGCGCTGCTTTTCGAGATCAAGTAGCGTGCGCGCTAGGCTCGGTCCGGCCGGAAGGGCTTATCGTGCAACGGAAACATCTTCGGGAACTTGAGTCGAACTTATTAGGAGGATATTTACTAGGATCTTGCTACTAGACATCTGGGAGCTTCCTGTATAACCTTTGGCTGTGCCAGACTGGGTAGAAAAAGTAGACTCCTAAAATAGTTAAAAAATAACCGCGGATTCTACGAAAAAGAAGCAAAGAGTTAGAATTTCGACTTCAAAGAAACGTGACGCAAACAAATATAGGGTACTTTACGAGACCAAGCATATGACGTGCTAAAACAGAAAAGTATCTCTGATTTTTTTAAATATCTTTTAATGCGTATTTTGCATTACAAAAGGTTTAAAAAATGTGTGAGTAACATGAGAAAGGAACTAATTATACGCCGGGCAAGATTATTTTCTCACTGTGCTCATAGGGAAAGTAAAATTCCATAAAATTAATAAAATGGTCGGGAAAGTTTCTTTTTTTTAGTGTACCTTCCAGTGAGGTACACAACTGCTGAAACAAAAAACGAGAGCTTTCTTACCCGGCTTCCCAGTTTTTACACATCCGTTAGAGATTGCAAAGCTGTGCAAGGCACAGTAACATCGTCAGCATCAAATAAATAAGTGATGCTGCCTATAACCTTCCTTAGACGTCGATATGTTCTCCACACTAGGAAGGTACTCTGGTCGGCTCTGCGACACATTTCACTGTCAGCATTTTACGTTTTGTTATCGGTGGATTCTGCAATATTCTGATAAAGACCATACCAGCGTTCCCGTCCTTTTAAAATAACATATGAAGTTGGGATATTAGTCTTAAGTTAACTCAGGATTATTTTAAACTTAACTAGTAGTTTTAAGTTAACTCAAGTGTTACGCTTGTTTTAGGATATGCTTATGTACATAGCATTTCATTCATGCACGGTATAATATTTTAGTGTTGATATGCGTTATTATTTTCTGTCTGTACAAGTGCCGCTCCGTGAAATCTGTATGTGTGTTTGTTTTTCAGAAAACTTTGCCTAACGACGAAGTTTCTTCCGCAGGCTTGGTTCATACTGCCGTCAATGTTGAAGTTTGTGTGCGAACCACTAAAATTAAGGCTAAACAACGCCAACATTCACACGCACCAACAAAAAAACTTAAAAAAAACGCGAGGGCGTAAAAGGGTTTTGTGTGTGCATCCTATCGAGTCGAACGCCTCGAGTCCTGTAAGGTGAGCTTCGCCTCCGCCCGACAGCGTCCCGACACGAGGAAAACGCTCCAGGGAGTCTCCCGACACGAGGAAAACGCTCCAGGATTCTCCCGACTTCCTATGTTCGAGTTTATGCACAAACGCCTCAAGCGTCGTCTACATTTTTGCGTTACTCATTCCTTGGTGGCCCGAAGAATGTGCAGTCCCCTCTCCGGTGAGCAGTGTGCCTTATCATAAAGAAGCAAACACTTGGCTATTCTAAAAAATTATTCTAAAAGAAGCACACACAAAGTGAGTTTAGAAGCAAAAAGTGCTCTTGAGGGAGGCGAAAAAAAACGGGGCGGTGAATTTTGCCTTGCGCTTTAACGGACTTGTGGGTTAGCGGCTTGAGCGCTATTACTTGCCTCTGAGTCATTTTGACGGCGCCTCGTTGTTGAGGCGTTTTGTGTGTGAAGCTACATAATACCCCACATATATATGCATCAATATTAATCCGTTTGACAGTCGTGTTGGGTAATCTTTGTAGGAATCAACACCCAAGTCGACCAGAAACTTAAGGACTACAACTGCAGCTTTTAATTCAAACATCTGCAAAACCAAGGAAATGTGTTCTGCGACTCTAAGCGGCAGAAATCACTACGGCTGTCAACCTTCTCCATTTCTTTTTATCTTTAGGCAAAAGAATGACTTTCGTATTTTTTTTAAACTAAAATCAAATAATTATTTTGCGTTTCCGATGCTGATTTTGAAAAACACGTCCAACAAACAGAAATCAAGAAAACCAAAAATGTATTTTTTTCCACAATTTTACGGTGCTTCCAGTTTGAATTCTCGCACTGCTAACTCCAAATCCTGTTCTGACGCAAAACCGTTTACCTTAGCCCACTGGGAAAATAAAATTCGCGACTGCATTGCAGTCTTATCTAAAGACTAAAAATAGTTTATTCCCTGAACTAAGATGGTTTCCGCTTTCGCAAATGAAAACAACACCGTAAAATTCAAATTGCTGCCCCATATCTTTCTTGCGTCATATTGTCCACGACATTTTCAGGCATACTATATCACCCGAATCCGCAGGCCTCAATGCACTCTGCTAAGAAATAACTCCCAATAGTTACAGTAATACTCCATACTATACTTCGCTTCAACTTTCGTCTTGACGCAGCCGATGCTACAAGCTAATGGGACCAATTAAACAGCTTCAAAAGCGCGAGTCACAAGGCCTTCATGGTTTATGATTGGTTCAGCAATAATAGAATATTGCAGAAACATGACGAACATCACGATGTTGCGCTTTTAATGATCTCTGATGTGTCCCATCAGCTCGTTGCGTCGGCTGCGTCTGGACTTAAAGGGATACTGCAAAGAACTTCTAGCGGCTATTTTACTGTCTAAATGTCGATCAGGGTCCGGCCATACCACGGACACACTACTTTTTCGCTCGAAAAGGCACCGAACATTATTTAAAAGGAATCAACCGAATGTCGTTGCGTCACTATGCACTTAAAAGCAGCGCCGCTCCTTAGAAGTACGGCGTTAAGCTGTGTATGCGCGAGCCCTGTCGAACCGGATTTGCCTTCTCTTACGGCCCATTTATCTCTCGCGGGTGGCGGAGGGGGCAACTAAAAACGACTAAATCGTAACGCTTTGACGACGCAAGGTGGCGGAGCTGATAGCCACGCCAGCCCTAAATCAGCTTTGCCCTTTCTGGAACAAATGGCGTCACGTCTGTGACGTCGATTGGTCCAGCGTCCGTGATGCAGCGCGCTCTTCTGTGGCTGATCTTCGCGCGTTCGCCGATATTAATCCTTTAAAAAACTTGCCACCTGTTTTTTTAATATTTTATTTATTTTATTTTAGTTAACGTGCTCAAAAACAACCATACAGGTCTCCTCTTTGGTGCCCAAATATATAAATATGAAAAAAAAGACAACCCCGCAGATTTTAAACACAAAACAACAAACACACCATATTTAAAGTTCGGCAACAAGCACTTTCATTTGGTTCCTGAACACCTAATGTCACTTTGGATATCAAGTTCGGCATTTTCAATATTGAAAAACAGAGTTCGTATTCGTGACAGAGGAGATGGTTTACAGATGGTGTAAATGCTGAAAGGTTCTCCGGGTCCTAGTGGAACGAGGAGGAAATTGAGTGTTTACATCACGTAAAAGCGAAGCACTGTCAACTACGCTATTTACAATTTCGTTCAGAAAACCTAAGTCGCGCTCTGCTCTTCTGTTGGTCAATGGTACCAACGAAATCATATTAAGCAGAAAAGGAAAGTCAAAATAGAAACGGCTTTGGCAGTAACGATCATAAACAATACGTATTAGTTTGTGTTGCACATTTTCGATGGTCATTGCTTGTGTTCTTGATAACGAATTCCAGGCTACAGAACCTAACTCGAGACTAGACTAAACTAGGGCACACGAATAATGAAGGCCGGGTTCTTGAATGGCTGAGTAATGCGGCATATAATACCCAACATTCTCGTCGCCCTGCCAACAATAAACGACACGTGAGCAGTAAACTTGAATGCATTATCGAGATACACGCCAAAGATTTTTTTACAACAGATGCACGCTTTATTGTCACTCCGTCTATAATGTAATCATAGTGTACTATACTGTTACGCGTGCAGAAAGTCAATACATTTGTTTTCAGGGGATTCCGTGATAAGCTATTTGCTGAACACCACTGGACAACACGTACAACATCATGTTGCTGGGAGAGGACGACGAAGAAGTACAGCCAAAGGATATCTGCGTATCTCGCTCCGAGGAATCTGGCCTAATTTTGCATTACCACCGGCAGGACAAGACGAAAACCTTTTTCGGATCCTTAACATAATCAGCAACGAGAATATCCCTTCACCAGAACATAAGGTGGGCCACCCCGTCAAGCCGGCCCAGGCTTGGGGCTCCACATCGACTCAACTAACATGGCCGACCAACCTGGCATTCGAATGGAAACCAATCAATCGGACGCAGAGACCAGTCATGACGACTCAGCTACAGAAACCTCGATAGATGAACTAATCGAAGAAGGCAACGCTCCCAACGATGCTGAATCTTTGGACGCAGATTTCAAAACGGTGAGCAGCAGAAAGAGCCTTAAACGAAAGAAAGGACGCCAGAACGGCAACAGCTCCAACTCAACAGATGACACCATCCTGTCTCAACCACAACGCCAGACTGGTCTAACCGTCATGTTGGCGCCTAAAACTCCAGAAACTGTGCTAACAAAACTGAGTAGTGTAAAACTTTCCAAAGCCCTCGATGAAATCATTCCCGAAGGCGTCATACTCATACGATATAATCTACGCCTAAATCTCATCGCTGTCGATACTCGAAATGGTCAATCAACCAACGCACTTCTCCGTCTTAGCAGCATCTGCGGAATTCCGGTCACGCCTTATGAACCACGGAATAGCTCCTCTGTTGTCGGTGTCATCAAGAACGTCTCTTCTGACATAACAGACGCTCATCTCAATACATCGTTACAAGCAAGCTGCCCCATATCGAATGCCCGACGCCTGGGGAGCACTGAAGCTGTACGAATCGTATTTTTATCCCCATGCTTACCGACGCACGTAACGCTAGCACATGTAAGATACCCTGTGACGCCTTTCAAGGATCGCCCTATCCAGTGCTCTAAATGCGGAAGCTTTGGCCATCGCCCAGCGGTGTGTCGTCGTTCTGCAAGGTGCAGCAAATGTGCAAGCGAAAGCCACACCACGGAACAATGCAAAGAAGACCCTAAGTGCGCAAACTGCGGAGAAGCACATCCTTTCACATCCACAGAATGTCCGAACTGGAAGCGGGAGTGCGCAATAAAACAATATCAGATGGAGAAGAAAGTAGACTACATCACAGCACGTACAGTAGTTTGCTCTGGAATATACTCGAAGCCTACAGTGGAATACCTCCCTAGGAAAAACGAGCCCGGTAACCGCAATGTCCAACAAACTAAGACAACCTCGTCAATATCTGGCTCTACACGTGGTTCAAACCAACTTGCAACAATTCCATCGTGCGGCACTCCTCAGACACCGTCAACAACAGTTCTACAAGTCCCAACAGCTCCCTGTAGCTCCACTCCTCAGAAAACGTACACAGCAGCGCTACAAGGGGAACCAAGACGAAGCAAGGCAAAACCTACTCAACATCCAAATCCCGTGCCAAACAACACAGGTGAAGAACCCCCAAGCAAGCAAACCTGCATCAGAGTCAACCTTTCGGTGACAAGCCCACGCAAGCTTCCAAGGTATCTGCACCAGCCGAAAAATCCGAGGGCATTGGAGCTCTCCTTAAATCCATCTCTGAAGTAATCCGCAAAATTCTTCAGCGCTTTACATCCCCCTACGCGTTAATTGCCCTTAAGATCATGGACTCTTTCCTACCCATTATTGAGACATGGTGTGGTTAAAACACTTGGCCTTCACATTATTTTATTTTTTTATTATCATTATGTCATCCTTACAAAATTTTAAGTCTTGCACACTATTTCAGTGGAACGCACGTGGACTTTGCTCAAAGCTATCTGATTTCCGTCAGCTAATTAGGGAACATCAATTTCCACTTATTACTATTTCCGAGTCAAGAGTTGCTGACTCATTTCGTCTAAATGGCTATCAACTATATCATTCCGAAAGAGGCGGGGAACAAAGTAGGTTATTCCTCGGATGTCGAACTGACGTTACAGTAGTCGAGCACATTATTGCTCCCCATCCAACAAATGAATATGTCTGTGCCACAGTAGGACTTGGGAAAACGAAACTGACTATAATCACAGCGTATATCCAACCGAATGTCCCTTTCGATTCAGGAAGACTTGATCAAATTTTGCAAACAACTCCAACCCCTCACGTCGTCTGTGGAGATTTCAATGCCCACAATCAACTTTGGGGCAGTAGAAAAACAACGTCACGAGGTACAGCCCTTGCCGACCTCATGGAGAAATATGGGCTTCTTTGTCTTAATGACGGAAGTGTAACATTTCTAAAAAATGCGAAATCGGGAAGCTGTCTCGATGTTTGTTTCGCATCCAGTGACCTGTTCAACAAAATGTCCTGGCACACGGACCTTGAAACGCGAGGAAGCGACCATTATCCAATACTCATGACATTAGAAGGAATACCCTCAAGGAAGAAGCAAGTACAATCCATCAACTGGGATAAATATAGAGAAATGGCAAACCAAGGCATAACAGCTGCGACAAGTGATGATGAATTAATTCCAACTTTATCATATTCCCTTACTGAGGCAACATTTTTTTCAATTTGTGCGTCAGGTTGAAAATGCATGCGATCAAGAATACTCAAGACTACGTGCTTTAAGACGGAAAGCAGAGCGGAAAGCTCTTCGCACAAAAGACCCGGTAGATATGCGAGCTTCACGACGGGCACAATTACACATTCGGAGACATCTCGAAAAATTAGCAAAAAAGAGGTGGAGGGAGATATGTAGAAATCTCGATGTTCGTAAGTCATTTACATACATATGGAAAATTATCAGAGGTCTAAGGAGAAGCCCCAGCAACGACACCCATTTAAAGCACTCTCACTAAGTGAAAATCAAAGTGAAGTCGATACTGCGAACAAATACTGCGCTTTCCTAACAAGTGGTGGTACACATAGTAGTACTATCTCGACTCCGGGACATACCATACCTGCTGCAACAAACGAAAGTCTAAATTTGCTCTTCACTATTGATGAGCTAAATGCAGCAATTCAAGGAGCAACTAATTCAGCACCAGGTAGAGATGGCATTACGTATAACGCCGTGGCACACCTATCCCAACATTCCAAACTCAGACTTCTTGAACACTACAACAATTCCTGGATCAAAGGAGCCTTACCACAAGAGTGGAAAATTGCGAAGATTGTGCCGATTTTGAAGCCTGGTAAGCCACCCACTTGTCTCGAATCTTTCCGACCAATTGCACTCTTGAGTTGTATAGGAAAGCTAATGGAAAAAATGGTACTCGGTAGAATTTCATGGTTTTTAGAACAAAACAAATGTTATTCAGAGCAAATGAATGGCTTCCGCCGCGGACGGTCGTCCACAGACTGCATTATTGATCTTACAACGAGTGTCGAAGAAGGTAGAGCCAAAGGTCACACGACCACTGCACTGTTTTTAGATATTACAGCAGCATTCGATTCTGTTCAGCATGAGGCAATATTAATGGCTCTCGCAGATCTAGGACTTGGAGGACGCATTTATAAATGGATATACGATTATCTCAAGTGCAGAAAAATTTACATTGATACTTCAGAAGGAAATTCCAACTATTTTGATGTTGTCAAAGGAGTACCTCAGGGTGCAATACTAAGTCCAACTCTATTCAACATCACACTGATAGCATTAAAAAAGCATCTTCCCCGAGGAGTTAGTATTAGCATATACGCAGATGACATCTGCGTATGGTCTACTTCCCGCTCTAGGCTAACTGTAAAGCTGCGGTTGCAAAAGTCTCTCCATATATTGGCAAGTTTTCTAGGTTCCAAAGGCCTCCAGATCTCTCCTAAGAAAACAGTTGCCATGGCATTTACCAAGAAATCTATGGAAAAGTATCCAATCCTTTTAGGCGGACATACAGTTCCTTACGTCACAGTACATAAATTTCTAGGGATCAACATTGATCGAAATCTCTCATGGACGAAAGAAGTTAATTCTCTAAAAAACGAATCACGGGAGCAACCAATGTTCTACGCTGCCTCGCAGGAACAGCTTGGGGATGTAACTGCAGATCAATGATTCTACTGTACAAATCTCTGGTTGAAGGTCTAATAAGACACTCTATTCCACACCTAACAAATATAAGCCTGACGAGTAAACGACAGCTTCAAGGGACGCTTAACAAATGCATTCGAATCTGCCTTGGTCTACCAAGAGGTTCATCTGGACCTGGCACGGTAGCAGAAGCCAGATGCCTTCCTTTGGAAGTATTACAGAAACAAGAAATAGTACGAATTCATTTACGCCATAAAACTCAGCATAAGAATCACTATCTTTCTAAAATACACATAAAACGTCCAAACTCCAGCTATGGGGACGCTTTAGGTCGAAATAGTGACAATATTCCAAAGCAGGCAACTTTTACTGAATTCTCCAAAATACCTCCATGGACGCTTCGAAAAATGGATATTAATCTAAACATCCCCGGAATCCTTGCAAAACACCAACAAAGTAGCTTAGTTATGCTACAACTTGTAATGAGTTACATATATGAAACTTACACTAGAACAACGCACATCTATACCGATGGCTCAACAACGGCGACGACTTCATCGTCAGCATTCTTCGTTCCATCGAGATTTCTTGCAAGATCTTGTCGTCTAAACCATCATACATCATCAACAGCCGCTGAGCTTCACGGAATTAAGGAAGCAATCAAGTATATATGTCAACAACCACCACAACAATGGACCTTATTTACAGATTCGAAATGCGCTTTACAGTCGCTCAGTCCTATTGGAAAGAAATCAATGTATTCGATTTCTTCCCTAGAAATAGCTGAGTACCACCACCTAGCATTCGAATACGGTCACCAAATTACCTTTCAATGGATACCAGGACATTCCGGTATACGGGGTAACGAATGCGCTGACAAATCAGCCAAGAGGGCCCACCAGCACATCTCAACACGAATGGTTCCTTTTACGAAAGGCGATTGTACATCTCTGACAAGACAAATTGCAAAAAGTGCACGTGAGATGCTTTGGTCCTCAACGGATTCTAACTACAAATTTCTTTATGACATAGACCCTTTATTAACAACCCGACTACCAAGCGACCTACCACGAAATTTAGAAACTCTTATACATAGACTTCGCCTCAACTGTGCATACACGAAGAACTATCGCTTTAAAATAAAACAATGCGCGACTCCGGACTGTGAGAGATGCGGTGCGCCGGAAACCATCAGACACATTCTACTCACATGTCAAGCATATGAAAATGAACGCAAAGTTTACAAAAATTCTACGAATGCTCTGGACTGTAGGCCTTTCGATTTACCAAAGCTTCTCGGACCTTGGCCTGCTAAGAAACATCGAGCAGCCTTAAAAGCCCTCTTTAAATTCCTCGAGGACATTGAGTTGCTGACAGTGCTATAATTATTTTTCTCATCTTTCTCTCATTTTCCATCCTGAAACTAGACACTATAGCGTGTATATATTTTAACATTTCATCTCATCATCATTGACCCTTTGTCGATCGTCTTTCTGTCCCCCACTCCCTTCCCCACCACAGAGAAGCCTGTTAGAGCGCAAAGCTCAGACTAAACTCTCTGTTTCAATAAAGATATCTCTCTCTCTCTCTCTCTCTCATGTTGCTGAACATGAGAGTCAACAAGAGACTTTACACTCATAAAATGCTTGATGTCATCAGCAAACATCAGTAACTCAGCACTATATACGCAGGCCGCTAGATCGCTGACGCAGATTAAGAAGAAAAGGGGGCCAAGAATAGATCCTTGAGGGACACCAGATGTTGAGAATACGAACACTGTTTGGACGAGAGGATAAGTAACTTTCGGGCCAGTTGCACAGCTCTGAACAACAACCGTAGGATGATAATTTGTGTAACAAAACTCATAATTTACTTTATCAAAAGCTTTTGACATGTCAGAATATATACAATTAACTTGGCCTCTGTTTAAAACAATAAGGCAAAGTAGTTTAAAAAAGAGCAAAAATTAGTTTCAATCGACTGCCCTTCAGAAAACCATGCTGACAAGATACAAACTTCGGGCGGAAATAAAAAAAAAGTGCTCGGGAATGCACAACTCCTTCAAAAACTTTAAAAAAAACACGACAATAAAGATATGTTGACGATAATTACTTGTGACGGAGCTATCGCCTCCTTTTAAGATAGGTACCACAACCGCTTTCTTCCAAAATGATGGGACGACACCCGAACTCAAAGAGAAGTTAAAGATGTGCAAACAGAATGGGTTCGAAAATGTCACTGCAGCCCTTTATAATAAACGATTGAATGCAGTCAGCGCCTGTAGATAGCTTTGGTTTTAGCTGTTTAATTGCTTTTTCGATTTCTCTCGTATCTACTCTGATACCAGTCAAGAAGTCATGGCAGTTCATTTTAACTTCTTGAGGCGGAGTAATGCCCCGGCTGGTTGAGTAACAACTCACTGAAGTAAGTAGCAAATATACTTGCTACTTTTAAAGGAGATGTAACATAGCTCGAATCGTTATCTGTACGTAAACAAATGCTTTGGTTAGGATTGCGTGAGTGTGCTTTTTGCAAATAGTAAATATATTTTGGAGCCGGTTACAGCTACACTCTTCCTGGTCAAGGTGTAGGCGCTTGTCCCTCGAATAAACCTTTTTCACTAAGGCCCTGTATATACTGAACTTAGTGTAATATAAGAAAGAGCCCGTTTGTTTGAAAAGCCTATCAACGTGGTCTTTTTCCGCATGTACGTTTTCAACTCTTTAGAAGATCACTCAGGATATATTGAAGCTTTCGCAATGCGCTGTGGCACAATAGATCAATTCCGTCTTTAACCATCAAAGATTTTTTTTTTAGGCAGAAGCGTGCGATTGACATTAGCAGATTCAGTTGATCATGTTTAACTTATTTCTAGAACGTGAGAGGTATATTTTAAGTTTCGGTTCAATATCCCTTTACGTGACACTCAGTATACCACAACCCAGACTTGGACGTAGTTCAACTACTCCACTCAAACTACTGTAGTTTATCTGGTTTTTCAAGTAACTAGGTAACTTTCAATTACAACTGGATTTGGGTAATTAGTAGTTTTATTTAACTACTTTTTTCAGGTAGTTTCTACTCAAATTATAACTACTTTCGAAATCTAGTGCTAATTTTGCTCATGACAAAAGTTTGAGCGCAGAAATGAATAAGACGCCGGCAGATGAAGTGGCATTCCCGAACAAGGGGCCCCAATGTTCGGGAAAATGTCCTTGGGCCAAGGTGGCGACGAGCAACCAAAACATAACACCGACGCGCGCGAAGCGCAGGAAGAGATGCTTAACAAGCCTTGGTCGGGTATTGACCTAATCCGGTAATACACGCAGGCGCCGCGTTTCCAGCTGCAACCGTGAAGGACGGGGACACCTCCGAGGGCTGTTGTTATTTTCGTGTGGTCTTACTTTTGTGAGTTCTGACTCAAGAGGTAGGTTCTACGGGAGGAGCCACTGGAATGACCTCGCAGCTGGGCGCCCGTTCCAATGGTCGCCTCGTCGTCACCGCATACGCCTTGCAAAGGCGGATTCCGCCACGCACAAATCCTGGAACGGATAATCCGTTCATGGGAGCACGTTCCCGCTTCCAGCGCAACTGTACGAGCGACGATGCCAGTTCACGTAATCCTTCGCGTCCTTCCGACCTTCCAGGCCTTGGATACCTTCTTTTGTTAAAAACGATTCACTTGTCAGGCGTGCCAGTCGCGTCAGAATATTGTAGTCGCCGGCGAGGATGGCGAGTTACCCTGGGAGATCCTTTTGTTGGACTCGGCGTCAGCGGCGAAGTATACTTCGGTTCATCTTCCAGTGAAACCAAAACGATCTTTTTTTTTCAGTAGCGTAGCACTAGCACCAGAACGAGACGCGCATTCGTCCGGATGATCTTATCTTCGTGGCGCGAGACTTGAACCCTTGACGGTCTGGTGCACTCGCTCACCGTACTTTCAGAACGTCGTCGAAATAAAGAGGGCCAGTCACGACAATCTCAACTTGCCGAACAAAAAAGAGAAATGAGGAAGGTTTGTTATAAAACACCCTCTACTCCGAGGCAAACCTCACATGTTTCGGTCATGGACACCTAAGATGCCCACTCTCGCTTACCCGACCCTGCACAGCCTGTTTCTCAAATTCAACGGTGCCGTTCCATACAGCGTCGGTGGGGACGTCTTTAGAAGGAAAAAGGTAAAACCTCCTATCAAGAACTTTGAAACTCAACTGCTTGTGCGAGCGAATAAACTATTTTGGTGAAAACGCAAGCCATAAATAGACTGCATTTATTTTAGGCTCGCAGGATTTTCATTGATCAAAACTGCTGGTCATTTTGCTACCACAAAAATATAAAAGTAACTTCGAAAGTAACTTGCAAGGTAACTCAATACTTTTTACAGTAGTTAGTAGTTTACTCAATTAGTATTAAAAATGCGTAATTTCTACTCTACTCCAGTTACTTTTGGCGTCGATACTCAGAAACTTAACTACCTTTTTTGAGTAATTTGTACATGTCTGCCACGACCTAACCACGCCAAGGTCGTACGCGGGTTTACTAAAGACGCACCAATGAAGAGGATTGGTGCTGAATCAGTCCTCCTCAGAGACTTTATCCGAGTTATTACAGGCCCTAGGTTCGCCGCGAGAGAGAGAGAAAGAGAAAGTAGTGCACTTTATTAAACAACATAGATTAAATGTTCAAAATGTCCAGGGCTTGGTAGACCAAGGCCTTCTCGATCTTCTTCGTTGCCCCGACGCTAGCCAGGCGCTCCTGAAAGTGGGAGAGGCGGTAACGGAGGAATGGGTTAGAAACAGCAACAAGGCAAGGTGGAAGGCAAGTGTTCTAGATCGGCGTAAAAGGAGGGGCAGTCGAGGCAGGAAGGATCGGAACGGCGCCGAAAGTGCTAGAGCCTAGTGGGATTTAGAATGGGTTTGTTTGGATCTTTCTAGGACTCTGTATTTGCTGGCACATAGGCGTTAGGGTGGGGCCGTAGGAAGTGCTTACCAGAGTTACGATAGCTATTTGTAAGTGTACTACGGGAGACGCAGCAGCGTTTTTGGGTGATGAGAGAAGGATGAAGACCGTATCCCATGCCACAGATTAGTGCAAGATCCTCTCAACCCCGATTTGTTCACTCACTCACTCTCTTGTTCTTCCATCCTCGTCGCACGAGGCATTTCTTCAATGTTTTGCGGCAAATCTTTTTTTTTTTCAATTTTTACATTTATTCTCATCGATTGTATCGACTGCAGAGACCTGCACTTCGATGCATACTTGACAAAAGTAAGACTTATGCGCATTATACAACACTAACACATGCTTATAATTGAAATCCAGCTTGATCCTCTGTTTAATTCTGAGAGCAGATCCCGCTGCTACGCATGTTGTTCTTAGTGCTGCGTCGTTTTTTATTACTTTCTAAAATTCAAATTCTTATGGTGTTTGCTTTCGTTTGCCAGTTTTTATCTTCAGTTCGAAGAACTTCTCGTGTTTCTTTTTTCTTAGAATATATTGTTCTGTATATTATTTTTTTCTCTGTCTTTATCGGTTTTATGCTTTTCTCTCATAAACCTGCGGAACAAGTATACGTGTATATATATATATATATATATATATATACACATATATATATATATATATATATATATATATAATATACTCCTTTCGTGCACACACGCGTCCTAGTTCGTTTTACTCATGCACATTTTTCGTGAGTCCGGCTTGTTGAGGGTAAGATTTTAAACCTTTAGTATTATTACAGCGTTTGGTGTTTACCACTGGAGGCTGCACTACACCCTGCTCTTTATCAAGTTTGTGTCGTCTTCTGTAACTAACTGTCCCTCGCCTCGCGTCATTCAGTCAGCCCTCTTTTTTCTTTTTCTTATCTCTCTCTTTTTCTTTCGTTTCCTCCTACGCTCGTACACCTGATTGCATCTTGTTGAAGGCGCTGCCGAACTAACCTCCAAAGTAACCCTGCGCCGCGCTCTCAGGCAACTCACTGTCCGTGGCTCTACGGAATAGCGAAATGCCAGCTAATGCAAGTATTCTTCGTTACTTTTAATAACCGCGTTTGCGGCAATCTCGACGCACTGCTGAGATCTGGCATGAGGGGGCGATGCCCCGGGTACGGTTTATGCAACAGCAGGTGCGTCTTCCGGAGAATGGGCGTGTTCAGCGGGCTAAACTCTATTTTCGCAGCAGGTTTTGGAAGCGATGGGGCAGTTACGGACAATGCGTTATTACGCAGGAAGATGGAAGCCAGTAGAGCGGTGAAGGTTGGCGACGACTTAACGCGCATATATATGCGTGAAAATTGTTTACGTGTCTACTTAGGCAAACCACGTTCTTGACTAATGCAAGAATCTTCAGACGAGCGTCTCATTCCGCTTTGAGTTTGCCACTTCAGTCGGTGCAAAGTAGTCTTGGCTCCATTTTTAATGCACCTGCGATTGCGCAGAGAATAAAGTACATGCCCCAGGCTAAATGCGGCAGTAAGCTTTCGCCTTATCCTGCGTGCAATAAAAGATGGTGCAGTTTTTATTTCAGCCCTGGTCGGTTTTATAGCTTGATCGGCATCAAGATTCCAACGATTTCCTTATGTAGCATCCTCGAACCAGGAGCGCCTCTTCTGACGCCTGTCAGTTATCGTTTATCACGGCTTGCGTTGGGACGTTCAACGAAAAAACAAAATGTCTGTGAAGCTGTGCTTCTTTGAAATTGCGTCTAGCTCACTCCTAGTTTGCTAAACGACAGCCTTGTCGTAATACTTCCGGTTATTAGATTTTCTCTGGTGCTATGCGGAGCCGTCTGAAACTAATTTTATGTTACAGAGTGCAAGTTGCTTAATGCTGTCCTCGTTAGGTATGACCTGTACTAAATACCAAGCCGCCCCAAGCGCATGGAATATTATATTTTTACTAATACGCATAGGATGGGAACTGTAATCGAGTTCATTTTTGCTTCTGGCGCTCTTTCTTTCAGACTGCTGAAGGCAAAACATATTTTTCATCCCTAACATATGCCCTTTTACATGCGCGGGCAAACATCATTACAGTGCATCAAACATCTCGAGAAAATTTTAATCCCACTGGTCTCTCGACAGCCTCGCCTGGAGCGTCGTTTAGACAGGCCCGACATCTCGCTGCAACCTACAAGTGTTTTTTTTTCTCTCTTTTTCCTCAGGGTTGCTATGCTTTGCCGTTTCACGTGGCTGGATGCAAGCCGCGCCTAAAACTAATTTAACGCCGAGTTGTTGCATATAAAGAAAATTGCTTTTTTACTTGCGAGCAATCTTGTGTGTGCTTCGTTTTCTTTAAAGAAACACAAGCTACGAAATGTCTTGCATAACGATCGGCTGTCCCCCAAAAAGTTAATATAGCAAGTGCCAAGCCAGCCCCGGGATTACTCCAAATAAACTTGCAGAATTGCCTTGCTTTAGCTGTCTAGTTTTCGCCTACTCCTGCAAGAAAAAAAATCGACTCGATGCGCTGAGCGGGTGGACTTCTGTAAAGCTTTCATAGGAAGTTAACACTGCAAAGCCACCGCTTTGCTTAGGAGCTTAAGCGTGTGGAAGGTGCAAGATACAAAACGATGGTCAGGTGTCACTCTTCTGGGACAGCATCCAAATCAGCATTCCCTTGATGATATCTCAACAAACGAGTGCTCAGTAGGATAACAAGAAGAATGTTGGAGCTGCTCATTCAGTGTACTACTGGCTCGAGAACTGTTCGATAAATTACCACTATGCTCAAGGCCCGTTTCATGCCTACATTTTGAACATTTTGGAACTCAAAACCGCTCCATCGCTGCTATTACGTACTAAACTTCTTTTCGTTTGTGTGAGAAAAGCCGCCAAGTTCTTCTGAAAGCTCCCACCCTCCTGTGAGGGCAATCCCAAGTTCTCACACACACAAAAAATAATACAATCACAACACCCTCCATAATCATGTACACAACATTGATTTGCTCGCGCTCTACAAAAAGAGCTATGGGTTTCCTATTGCGCGATCGGTTGTGCCACTGCAACTGTGCACGATAGTACGGAACTAATGGCTACACCAGAGCATCATCAGTATTGACACTTGACCGAGACACTCCCGCAGACCGCATCCCGGCAACGTATTTTTTGTTATAGACAGTAAATAAAGATATTCATCCCCGCTTCTGGTCTACCTATTCGTTCACCATGCATGTTCACACTAACGGATTCAATAATTCATCGACGTCGTTTGATGTCAATTGGCGATTATTTATCATGTGGTAATCATCATACCGGCTGCTTTGCTTTGGCTTGTGATCGGTGACAGCATCATATACGTCTCGCACACCTGATTGGGATCCATCAGACTGTACGAATGTTCCCTAGGTCTTTGATACTAAGAGATGTTCGGAAACTTTCATTTAATTTTGCAATGAAACAACGAAAAACGTGAAGGCAAACACTGATAACTTTCAACATCTTTAAAACTTAAGACATGAGACCGAAAATTGAACAAACAGCAAAACAGGTCATGTGGGTGCAAAACAATATCCAAAAAACCGTCAGGATGCTTCGCGTACGCTTGATATAGACGTCGAGAAAAGGTTAAGAAATGAAAATAGAAAGAAGCACACAAAAGCAAGAATATAATGTTCCATGAGAGAAAAATATTTCGGATTTATCCAATATGATATATTACGTGAATTTGCATTAAACCAGTAAAATCAACTTTTGAGTAACATTGACAAGGTACAACTAACTATACGTCGAGCAGAATTAGAGTCTCACTGTGCTCATGAAGAAAGAGTTAAAGGAAGCATATATTTACTTTTATCAAAGGATCGTCAGCTCTTGGCCGAGTTATCCTGAAGGAAGAATGGTAGGAATTAAGGGACTACATATACAAGGGTAAGTGATTATGACAAAACCAGATAAAGTGATAGGTCCCATAAAGAAATCCAAATTCATAGAAGTTACGAAAAAGGTCGGGTGAATTATGTTTCCTCTGCTCTGCGTTCCAGTTGATTGTAAAACTTCTTACACAAAATAAACGAAACTTCACTCACCTCGATGATAATACAATTAATGCAATGATGCAAACGAGCTGGACAAAAGTAATCCCTAGAGAAGGGGAACAAGAAGGAAAAGGACAAACTCAAATCTCAAAACACAGCTAGTTGACTGGCGCGCTACGGAAAAATTCCGCCTTGTCTTCATTTCGAACCAGGGACCTCCTCATTTTCTTCATTTCCAGGAGCGCTCTACCATGAGCTAACCAGGAGTTAGACGTCAGTAGAGCAAACGAGTTTTATCAGCTGCCACCAGTCTAACAGCAACAGAAGGAAACGGCCTGCATTTCAAGGTTATGACGCCCTGTGTTTATGAATGAGAGCAATACAACTGAACTTAAGAACTAATATATGTATATACATATATATATATATATATATATATATATATATATATATATATATATATATATATATATGTATACTATATATATATATATATATATATATATATACAGGGTCTTTTTTGCTAACAGAATTTTTAAAAACAAACCATGAAAGCTAGGTTAATGCGGTCTGCGCAGGTGAGTTGTACGGCCAAGGGGACATAGTATAGAGGACTAATCGTAACGATCAGACGGCTAATTAGTTAAAATTCGTTAATTAACTTTTTAATTAATGAAAATAGACATATAGTTCCAATTAGAAACTTGCTCAGCGTCATCGAAAACCATTAAATCAGTAATTTTCAGAAAGACTTTGAACGCGTGAGAAGCGTAGTAGTGCACTAAAGTTACCGCTCGTGGAGCAGGTACAGGGCTGGGGATAGATAAGAGACGGAAAAATTGCGCGGGCGCCTTATCGCAACCGCTAGCTTTGTACGTGCTCCACGAGTGCTAACTTTAGTGCACTACTACGCTTCTCACGCGCTCAAAGTCTTTCTGAAAATGACTGATTTAGTGGTTTTACGAAAGGTGGACAAATTCGATTTTGCGAAAACTATGCGTCGCACCAAAAAAAGGCTTGTGTCGTTTTGGACCTGGGCAAGGGGCCTATTTAAGGAAATTATTAAACTCCGAGATAATTATATTGTTAATTATTTTTGCGTAATTAACTTTTTTAATATTGGGTTTAAGGGCATGGTTTAAATTAGAAAATTGCTCAGCATCATCAAAAACCACTAAATCAACAAACTGCGGAACGATAAAAGGCACGCGAAGCATTTTACGGCTTTCTGAAAAACCGCACGAATTCGACGGGTTTTTAAGTTTCGGTTTGTTATCGGAGCGCATCCTCAGCCCCGGCGGCAGCGCGACCCGTGGAGAGATAGTGCATCCAACCTCTGCTGCGCTGTCATCGCGCGTCCCTGACGAGAGACTCCTCTTCGTCAGGGGATGCTGTATAAACATAAATATATATTACACAGAAATAAGTTGCGCCGTAAATTCCGCAGCTCACTAAGAAAAACAAAACTAGTTTTTTTGTAACGACCATGAACATGTAACAAAGCTGTACCATTTCTTAAACAATGTATTTAGAAATGACAGGAAGATGCAAATATTGCCATAATTAAATTGAAAGCAACAACGATAATATAACATTGCAATTTATGATGTTGGTTATACGGTGTAAAACATAGGATTCTCAAACTTCCCGTTTCCGGTTTACTTTTGGGCAGCTTCTTCTGAACTCCAAAACTATCCTTGAAGAAGCGGTCCTGCTCAATCGGTATTGACAGTAGGGTAAACGCTATTCCCATCTTAGACCAATCGTGTCTCCGGTTAGGGTCACATGACTAGACCATTTAAGCTGGCAAAGGTACAAAGCACGGCATCTACCTTAAGGCTAAGGCCACTTATAGATAGCATCCACTGCACAATCAACTTTGGGACGAATATACAAGAGGATACAAGTGACTAATGCTACCTCTGGTCTCCATTCTTGCGATGCCCACGTTGAAGCACACGCACGTTCGGTCCCTTGAAGCCGCTCTGCTTTCCTACCTATTTTCTCTCTCTCCCTCTCTTTCCCTAAATTGAAAGTGTGGTAGAAGGAGCGCTTTCGCCGGACAAATCAGCGTTCTTTTTCTACTCACTTGACTCCGCTCACCTCGTGCGAGTAATGGCAAGAGCCTGATCACGTGGTAAAAGGCTGACGACTGACTACGTAGTGGCTCTCAATCCCGGAATGTCTGCTTGCTGACTTAGTTTTGTTATGCTGCGGTCTGCGGTGCTGCCGTACAACGTTTTCGAAGTTTACTAAAGCTTTCAGTGTCCGGAAAGTCGTAGGCGTATATCGGCAGCATGTGAGGTTTCTCAAAGAAGCCAAGAAAGTTTTGTGATGCGTTTATTGTTCAGTTCGGCAAATGACAGAATGTGCAACATCGTGTTGAATCTTCACGGAGCCCATACTTCCCCTCTATGTGTTTGCGTGATTGTTCTGCAATGACCACGTTGACATATATCTCGGATTACATGTTTCGAATCCGCTATCTTTATTGTAAGTGCAGTGCAAAATCCTTCATGCCGATGATTGACCGTTCTTTTACGGGCACACTTCCGGATTACCTCTAGAATTAGGCAGTGCCTAATCTCCTCGCCGTCGCGAGAAAAAATTCTCCGAAATTCTACCGGTAGTCTTCTCTCATTAGATGTCCAAAATCAACTCACAACGGTGAGTGTAATATTGACTTTTTTATTTTCCTGGCATTTTGTAAAAACACGTTTCATGGACACGCTTTGTAAGCCTGAGAAATATAGTTCCTCTATCCTGCGAGCAGCGTGCAGTATCAAAAACCAGCAAACCCAGACTATAGAAACAATCATTCTCAAAAACCTCACTAAACATAACGGCGAATAACAAAAAAAAACGCTGGTTTGAGGGGAGTTGAAACTACGGGTTTGAAAATTTTGCTGTCTCTTTTAAAGGGCGAGTAAACAAAGAATTGAAAACCATTACTTGTTTGTAAGTCGTTTTGGAAACGCCTTGTTGTCGATTCGTTTTGTGTGTGAAGCTACGAGACGTCGCAAGAATGCCTTTTATATATATTTCCATTCACGAAAACCTTTTCTCCTCCAAGCACTAACAAAAAAAAAAGAAAAAAAAAACGAAGGTGGAGAAATAAGTGAGGAGTAAAAGCACAGCTTATTTTTTATAAATTCGAAAAGACGAGGAAGGGTGTCCTGCGGCTATAGGCGGCAAATATGACTGCTCTTGCCGGCTTACTTTTTGTTTTTCTTATATAAAACAAGCAGTTCTCGAAAAACTTTTTGTGTGTGAAACCAAATTACAAATAAGCATGCACTTGATACTGATGCTGGAAAAAGATCTAGCGAAAATAAATCGAAACGTAGAAGACCGGCTTCTTTTCTTTTTTTTTTTTCGACAATTTTACAGCGTTTTCGGCTCGAGTTTTGACTGCTGACTCCGCATCCTATCATTGTTTTCCTCGTTGGTTGCACTCAAGTCTCAGGTTTTCGGTTTTGTAGACTGTCGAAGACGAATGACTTGTTTCTTTTTTTTTTTTTTGTATATACAGTGAGCTTTTCCTTCAATGTTTCTGTGGGGAGACAAAAAACCGCGTCTGCGCTTTTTCTTCCTTTTTAGCATATTTTAAAGGTTTTTCTAAGTGTGTTCACTCATGCTTCCATTCTTTTAAAATACTTGTGCTTTGACAGTATCCACCTCAAACATTATTTAAGGAGATGGTATTGCAGAGTCGTCTCCTTTAGAAGGTATCAAATGAATGTTTATTGATCGCCTATATTTTGACGTGTCTAAACTTGTCTCCTTACTTAACTCAAACTCGAAAATCGGCACTTTTGGTGTTCACCTCGTACAGTTTAACGACAAACTTAGGCTCAGCCGCTGTTATTGCAATCTATCTGCTAAGCTTTGGAGCACGCAAACTTACACTTTGACCCTAGATTTCATCATTGCCTATCTTTTAAAAATGTTACGTGATTTTCTCACACATTTATCGTTTCTACACAACAAATGTGAGTTAAATTAAAACTTCCTTTAAACATGAGTAACCTGAAAATATATATAAATAAATGCAAAAATGCTTTGGTTAGACCTTTCTAAACCCGTTTTTGGTATAAATGTAAAAAAGAATCAGTCATTCGTTTGTGCTAATAAGTTTATAAAATGAGGACTAATTTTAATAAACTAGCAACTGCTCATTACAATGAGCCATTCATGTAGTTGGGCTAGTGTGTGGCCCATACTTGTTTGGTGGGATCAAGGATAAAATACATAGGACCAGGAAGAGAGCACACAGACAGCGCCCTGTCTGTGTTTCCTCGCCTGGTCCTACCTCTTTAGGGGTTGTTCTCAGCAAAACGCCTGCACATAGCCTCGTAAATTGTTTTATTTCCGCAGTTTTAGAGTCCGATACATCGAAGTTGTATTTTAATGATATTGCATTGAAAGCACTGCACATTTTGTGGTCGTCATTTGCCTGCGGAAAAGCTAAGAAAATTCTGAAGTCATTAAGAAGAGGTCTGCAATCACGTCTAGGTAATACTAGCACCTCAATTCCCCAAAAATAATGTCAATATTCTGGGGTAACCCAAGTAATGAAAGACAACTGCGTTAATTTACCCAGATCTTTCCTGAAGGTATTGTTTATATGGCGGGTTATTTATATTAGCATGGTCTGTATTCAAGAGAAATGACTTTATTTTTCATGGAGATAGTGTAATCTGATCAAAAATTGCCAATGGGAATTGCGAAAGCTAGACCTCTACTCCAGAAAGATCGGCTCAAAACACATTAGATGGTACTTTTTTTTCCTGTATATTTCAACGCTTTTTTTTTGCTTTTCTAATTTTATTCTGAAACTTTTGAAGATTATACTATGCTCGAATGCACAGGCGCGGATATGATAGGAACGCGGGTGTAATAGGAACGCATTTATTTTTATAACGAATAAGGGAAAACTTGCCAAGTGAGACACAACCAGCGCAAACACTTTCATTTTATCACGCCGAATCTACATCAACACATTCTTTTTTTATCTTACGATATACTTTTTTTTCTTAGCTTTTGGAATTTATTCGAAAAACATATACTAGTGTGCCAACAGAAAAAAGTTCAAAGAATGTCATGCCTATTGTTTTTTCAATTAAACTTTATTTGAGGTAGCAGAGCATGTCCGCACGACGGAACAGGTCCTGCTTTTTTAAGATACGTTCTGGTTGTTCGCATGATAATAAATTGCAACTAAGAGGTGGAAGCAAAGACCTTTTCGATGATTGAGCGTTCACTGAAGTCCCCGTGAATAACAAATATACCTTTCTAAACCGTTGTTATTTTTAGGTATCATCATCATCATCATCATTTATTATTCCTTGAGGGCCCAGGGGCATTATACAAGGGAGTGAACACTTCAAAAACAAACAAATAACACAACTATTTATCAACAAAAACACGCGGCAATCTAGTTATAGGTTAGAAAAAAATAAGCTAATGGCTGCAGAAAATTTCTGTAGTGTCAGATAAGAAAACAATTACGTCAGGCAGTGAGTTCCAGTCGTCAATGGCCAATGGTAAAGTAGACAATTGGCAGAGTGATCTGCTGAGGATGAAATTTATATAGGTAGACCAGGCTACGTGCATTATATAGGTAGTAATACACGTAGCCTGGTCTTTTAGAACTAATTTAAATTTATTTTATTTTATTTTATATTAAGAAAACATAATATACAAAGTTGGCTGCTTAAAGGGGCAATGAAACGATTTTCCTACTTCTTCCTCCTTAGCTTTAATCCTCAACTCAAATGCGAATTGTGAAATCACGTGGTCGTGACATTCCTTCGGCACCGGTGCGATGACTCCTAGCTTCCACCGTGCTTTTTATGCACACCATAGAACTTGTCATTCCCAGTGACGATAAGTTCTGTCAGAGCACTCATTGGCCACGAACGCGAATCCAAATATTCGTCGACGGATTGATTGTTGACGAGCGCATACGTCCGAGTGACGCAGTTCTCGTGTCCAATGCGTGAGCTGGGCTCTGCTGACGTCAGTTTGGCGCCGGTGACGCGCCTTTGGAACCGCGGATGTATCACAGTGAAAAGGCGGAGAGCTTTCGAAGGCAAGAAGGTACAAAATAGTCCGCTATATTTTCAAATGTTCCGTACCGAAAAGCTGGCTTTTGACTTTCTAGCCTCTTTCTTTTGGCCAACTAAACGATATGCGATTAGTAAAGTCCCAATTTAAAATCATTCATCCCAACCCAAAATTCGTTTCATGGGCCCTTTAAGTAACTCTATCATTTTTGAGGCATTTTTTGGTGAACTTTCGAGATCATTTACAATATTTTTTTCGAGTTGAGCCTTTTTGTGCAAAATCTATCATCCGTTGTGCACTTTCCAGAAACAATGTTTAGCGTTCTGTTGTTGTTGTTTTTGTTTATGTTGCCCCGGGATCTATCGTTATATATAAATGTCAATTATGCAATATTTGAGCAGTAATTAAAAACACTAAACATCGTTGATTTTGTTCATGCTCAGTTTGATGGGCCTATGAGAACCGTTAATACCAGATCTAAGAAAAACACCTTGCATTATTTTATTTCAATTAGAAAAATTAGGTTTTACCTTGATTTATGGTGCAGTCGATTACCGGTGGAGGGTTTCTTTCTTAACGATTAGTAGTACTCGAGTACCGGATTAAGCGGCAGCCGTACTAGGTCAAATTAACGTGCAGGCATCATGCTACATAAACAAACTGTGAGTTTTTTTTAGTTTTTTTACAAGGTGATGTTTTAATAGCTTATATGATAACTAGTTTGAATCACGACTCGTGACGTCAAGGCGAGGTAAATCTGATTCTGACGTCACGGAAGGAAATCATGAGAGGACGGCATTGAAGCATCTCAGCGCTAATACTCGCCGCAATGCCTCACCCTACAAGCCTCTCGCATTTAAGTGCGAATGTAATCTCACCACTATCTGTGGAAATTGTCATTGTTCGCTTCCACATACCGAACCGGCCCCATCCTAAACAACTTTGTGTGGAAGAGGTTGAATTATATATCCTTTTCATAAATTATTCAGAGTCCTCTGCCACTCAAAAACTACGCCGTGTTTCATTATTTGGATTGATGGGTTTCGTAGGCTAGATGTTTGCAGTCATCAGAACGCTTGTACGCGACAAAATGCGCCACCCTCTTTGTGTTGTTTCTGCTAAAAAATAACTAGAATTCCGCGTTTTCGGTTTTGGTTTTTTCAAAATTCGGCGTACTTTTTTCGGTGTTTATTTTAAAATTCGATTTTCGGTTTTTTTTCGGTGTATATTTATTCCCAAAAAAGTTTAGCGTTTTTTTTTCGGTGAATATGAAAGAAACACTATCGGACACCGGATCAGATGATCCTTGAAGCTGTGATATTTGTGATCACTCAAAGAATAACGGCACATATGCATACGTGGTCTTCGCTACAACTTCCGTCAAAATACACCTCAAAATCGCGGAATTTGCGGGCATAATCTTTAGCACGCTTCTTTTTCCTTCCCATTCTGACGACGTGACTGTCTGAGGTGATGACCGTATAAAAACCAGCAAAATAGCAACAAAAAAATCTATTGTATTTATGTTTTCAATTACAGGGAAGGTTGAGAGAGGGTGTTAAGAGAGGTATTAACGGCTTTCCTCGATGTCCTCTGAAGTGCATGACACCCGAACTTTTTTGGGACCAGGAACTTGACAAACTGATACCCGTGCCCATCACGGGCAACACGAATGCCATTTACAGCGAATGACATTTGTGTGATCGGCGAATCAGCTCGCAATCTGTCGCGCGTGGAATGCGCTACGCCCGGAGTGTCGCGCGCTGATTGGCCGTCCGCTCAAATGTCATTCGTTGTAAATGACATTCGAGTTGCCCGTGTGGCACGGGTATAAGCCCGATCCCAGAAAGGACACAGATGTCCCGCGAAGGCCAATCCAAGACCTCTTTTGTTGCACGTTGAACCTTGGAAGAGGGCCAATCACGAAGACGTCACATGCGCAATGTCGAACCTTGCAAAGCCCTCTCTCCCCTCCCCCCCTCCCCACCCACCTCGACGCGGCCCTACAAAACGAACCTTTTTTCGGTTAAAACCGAATTTTAGAAGACGGATTAGACGTACTTTTATCGGTTTAAACCGAAAACGCCGAACCTACAAACTGACCTTTTTCGGTTAAAACCGAATCTCCGAAAATGGATTCGGCGTACTTTTATCGGTTTTTATCGGTTTAAACCGAAAACTCCGAACCCTAAATATAACTAACACCAAGCACTACAGTCTCCGCTTTCTAACCTTTTATTCCTACGCGCTTAATTGCCTAGTTTTTTATTTTTTTTATTTTCTTCTTCAAATCGAGTTAACGGCATCTCTGTACCGCTATTGCTTCCTTTCTTTTTTAACTTTACCTTTGGTTGGTTTATAACCAACCTTTGTTCCGACGAACCGCTCGGGTTCTTCGAGGTGCCATTTTCGCCCCGAGACTTTTTCCTTACCCCGTAACCCTAATTTGGAAAGGGTCCTGATTACCAAAACAAAATCCCTGGCGTGTTCCTTTCTTGATCGACGGAACGAGCTCTTTGACTTCGACACAAGACGCCGCCATCCTCGTAATGAGCGCTCGGAGTGTTCCAGCGGAGCTGCTCAGTTTCTCTAAGCGCTCTCCTCTTACAACGCCCTCGGGCGGTCATAGACGAAGCTCCGCCGTGTCGTTAGTCCTAATATCAGGCGCGTCCCGATGTCTTTAGTCGAAAGTGCCTATGGAGAGCTTGTGTAACCCCGGCGACTAATTTCGGTGGTTTTCTCTCGGCTTGGAGTAGTGGAGTAGATTTCTCAGACGAGGCGCACTTTAATTTGATGAGCTCGGATCGCCCTCGAGAAATGTAACAAGCCGGCTTCAATGTGCCTCGTTTCTTGGCGGTATTATTGTTCCGACCTACACGGAAAAGGCCACCCTCTATTTGTAAAGAAATAGCAATCTAAGGCATAAGAAAGTACCTAATTGGATTCGATGGATTAATACGTGAAAAGATGATGAATATAAAGTTGGACGGCGCCACCTAGTCAGTTGTGCTGGTAGCAGCGGGTGGCACTAGTACTTTTTGTTTGTTTATAAGATATTTTGCCTTCGTCAACACACACACACACACACACACACACACACACACACACACACACACACACACACACACACACACACACACACACACACACACACACACACACACACACACACAAACACACACACACACACACACACACACACACACACACACACAGAGTTCAGCTTAGACGAATGACAAATTGCGGTATGCACGGTAGCTTTTTTATAGACTACAGATATTTACAGTGGCAGACAACAAGATTAGCACCGGCATGTTGGCCGTCAGAGGTTCAGCAATGTGATTGGCAGAGCGGCTTATACCCTTGGTCGTGGAGCACGGAACCGGCGGAATACATTTTAAGCGAGAAGATCGGAAGAAAAAAAAGCGGCCCTACTTTTAAGATTGTAAAAAAGCATTTCAGTTGCAATCCAGAAGTGCATTCCTGCTCACAAAAACAAACCCAGTGTGTTTTTAGGACACTTGAATCACCTTAAGGAACGATGTACTCTATCAACTTCTAGAAACCCATTACACGCTCCGCAAGCATCTTTGTTCCCTATGTTGTTTCTCTTTTATAACTTTATACGTAAATCAAATTCATAAAATGCTGCTTTCGAGCACTTTTAAGCTGCAATATTTTATTCCTACTTCAGGGCGTCCCTTCACGCATAAATTGCGTATGGCAGCTAAAGTGCCTTCTACTCGATTTCCGAGATGCACTTGAGATGCTCTTACCCTGTTGAGATCAATAAATAAGCATCAATTTGAAATAGTCGGATGTACTTTAGATTCGATTCAACATAGCTTGTGCGTTCAATTGTAAGCAGTTCTAAAAATATAATAATTTATGGCTTTCTTACAGTTTCAGCACTTTTTAACGATGTTCAATAAACGTGCAAGCTGATACCATCACAAGTAGGATCTGCAGCAAGACCGCTTTGTTATGACCTCCCGATCGAACATGTTTTCGTCTCAACGATACCTTATTACCAAACGCATTTACATTTTTTAATAATGCATTTCTTTCATGATGCCTTCCTCAAGCAATAAATTACTGGATGAGTATCCCGTTTTTCATCGTCACCATTTTGATAGCAACTGATTTTTAATAGTGTTTACTATACCATTTTGCAATTTTGATTCGATCTCCTTCTTAGTATAATTTCCTTGGTGGACTTAAGTTTATTTTTAATGACTGTAATTTTACGCTTTCCAAATGGAGCCTATAGATAATTTGACCCTCATGAAATGCCCTTAATGGGACCCAATGGTGAACTAAATGGTAATATTTTTCTAATACTTACTTATTTTGCCAAACACTGTTTGTTCGCTGCAAAGTTTCATACGGTAAATGGCCACGACACGAGATCACAAAAAGGAAATATTTACTCAAATAGAGGTCCACTAGTGTGAACCCGTGTAGTTCATAGCGCTATAATCAACAAAATAAAACCAAACTGCTTCCTTTCTTTCTAGGTTGTGTTTTTTAATTATTATTAATATAATTATATGAGAGTAATGAAGACACACGTCGTCACTTGAAATGTATACTCGACTGTTCAAAAAGTGAGCTAGAAAAGCAGAGTTGACCCGAATATATACTCTTTTTATACTTCGTTTCACCGTACCATGACAAACTTCCCAAGCCAATCAGATCGATGGAGGCGAAACGCGTGACAGCCCTTTACAAAGGTACAGGGGCGAGAGCGTAACCCGAACAGATAAAAAAAAAAGAGGCGAAGGAAAAACGCCTTTTTTACCCAGACCCTGGTTTCTGTGTTCTTCCAGACGTCGCTTAGGTCCCAGTAGAAGATTATTCCCTCACTCAATATTCATACCAAAAACGACTTTTGCTCCGTTTCTTTGACAGCGCTTGCGCGCAGTTTGCGAGGTAGAGTATACTTACTTGTCTCGCTCCGACGCACTGAGTGGCACATTCGGACCGTAGCCTTCGCCGTTTGTCAAGTTACGGTGAAACAGCGGATAGGAGATGCCCCACGCGAAATGTCAAGAATTGATTTCTAGAAAACGACACTTTATTTGCAGCCTCGAAGTCTAAACCATGAAGCATGCAATCTAGATACCAGGAGGCAACTTAGGTTTGAAGTGCAAAACAAACTAAACTAAGGAGGCAAGGACTGCAGCTGCACAACGGTGTAGAAAAAAAAATAATCCGAGGGAATCTCTCGGAGACAACGAGACCAGAAAAGCGCAAATTATTTCGAGCGCACAAGGCCTGTTTTACGCCGGAAAACCTCGAGCGCCAAAATAAAATTTTTCAGGGAAGATAAAAGTTAAGATTGTTTGTTGTCCTCCTATCTTAATTGTTTTATGCAGAAATCCTTGACTACTTTTTTTCTATCCTTGGTTGGTGTCTTTAATTTTTTTACCCTTTCCACTTCAGCTAATTTTTTTTTGCGTGCTGCATTTTTAGTTAATTAAGAAACCTAAGTCAGAAGAATGTTGGCACGGGGGCAGTTTGTCCGCCGAAGACTTCTCAGCTTTCAACACTTGGCCGCGTTCTTCAAGTCCTTCATTCCTTCCCTCTCTTTTTACTTCGAGGAAAAGTTTATTTTTTTGTCTACGCTGCATGCACTTCATTCCATCACCACGCACTTTGCTGTCCTCACCTTACTTTCTTCTCCATCCTCTCACCCTTCCCCCAAGTCTCTTACATTGAAAATTTTGAAAGAATACGACAAAGGTGGGACGATGGACAACATACGATTTCTTTCAAAATGTAAGAATGTGTAGGTTGTCCCGCGTTCCACCTTTCTCTTAAGGCCCGTTCACACACTTACGACTTCTTAAGACCATAGAAGGGCACACTGGCGCCACCTTTCAGGTAGCATTGAAAACTTGGGGTCCCGTATATTTTCTTTTTCTCTCGCGCATTATCTTTTCTTTCTTGGGTCGAAAAACCTTTGGCAACGTTATACACGACCATTTCTCATAGGTGGTAGGCGCATTTGACCTCGAAAATCCCGCATAACCTTCGCTCTAGTAAACGGCAGTTAAAGGGTCCTCGCATAGATGAGGGCAGCGTGCCAGTCCTTTTTATTGCCACAGCAGATTTTAAGAGGTTTTAAGGTACTCGGCTTCAAGGAGTCGCAAGTGTGTGAACGGGCCTTTCCTCATTTGGTGTTCTTCAGCTCAACCAACACGCTCTCAGTCTACATTGAAAGTTCTCTTTCTCTTTCTTCTCTACCGTGCATCATCCTCTCCTACTTACAGTTTATTTAGCGACTAAGCTCATTAGTCTTCTTTTTCCGATGAAACAAAGTCGCGCCTCAGCTTCAACATTGACATTGCTGCGTTTTTTTTTTTTCGGGAGTTTTGTATTTTGACGCACTTCGGGGCATGGAAGTAGGACGCTCCAGGAGGCGACATAACCCCACCAGAGGCGAAGCAGGGGAGACTTCCAGTTCAGAGGGACACCTTCACAACGATGACCAAAACCAAAAGAAGATAATGGAGGGAATTGAGCACCCTCGGACGCTAATTGACGCACTTGGGGGCGCTTCCATCGACCGCGACCTCTACTTCCGGCTTCATTTGAGATGTTCTCGTTTGGCTGGCTTGAGTCGGTAGGTTGCCGCCTGTTACTCCTACCTCCATGGTCCGGGGGCTACGGCTTGTGACACTAGACGTTCGTTCCGTCGCGCGAGTCTGTTTGTTAGTTTGTTCGGGTGGCCCCTGATGGGCGCTCGGTGTCGCTGGCGCTGACTGAAGCTCGCCTATCTCACTCGCGCGACGAAACAGCCGAAAGAAACCAAATACACGACGTCGTTTGATTAGTGTATGATTTTAGGATGTATTCAGGGAACGCCATTTTGTTGGACGTTGTTCACGGCGAAAACTGAGAACGACGCTCGAGGACAACGTTCCCTGGCATTTCTGAAGCGGCGAACACCACACGTGCACAACTTTGATCGGTGTGCAAGGTCCACGAACCCACAGGTACCCATACCATTGGATTCACTGACTTCGAGGAATGCACGGGATGCACGTTCAACGGCCGTTTCACGCAGTCAAAATGCGAGTGGTGTTGGAGGACGATAAATGAGAGCTGGTTTTATTAAACTCTATCGAATTCAATAAAAACGTGATAGCGCAATTGAATACCATCTATTGAATAATTTAGGTTTTCCAGTGCTTTTACCGGAGAACAAAATGCCAAGCAAGAGGACGATAGCCAAAGAAAAATGGCGCAGGTGTCTGAGACACGTGACTGCATCGGTAATGCGGCATGAAAGTACCGGAAAAGACGAAACCAGCGGCTTCACACAAAAAGGCATCACGTGATCATAAATGTACCTTTAGCTAAAGGACCTTTAATAGGCAGCGGCGAATCAAGTCGCCATCCTCCGAGCGTGGCACGTACTGGCGATTCATAAGCGCGGGCGCTGATTCTTTGATTGCGAAGGGTCCAATGTTAAAGGAATATATTCTATGCTGATTGTGTGAGTGGGAAATGACTCGTCTATCCTGTTCTTCATTTCTTTAATGTTCTAATACCACGTTTCACATTATGTGTAGCCGACGCTACCATTCAATTGCAGCGCCAAAAGTGAATTGCCACGGGCTCGTGGCTCGTCATTTTTGTGCGTTTGAGCTGTCATCGGTTAAAAAAACAAAAAAACGAGCACAATACAAAGTCCAATATCCTGTGGCATTCACCGTGCCTGATTGGTTTAGGCGTGAATGGCAAACGCACAAACATGACAGGCGCCGCCTTGACGATGCACTTCTAGGGCCGCTTGATGGGCTTCACCAGATTGTGGCGTCGGATGCGGTTGGAATCAGAGTGGATTGTGCCAGGGGAACCAAGTTAGCCAATCGAAGGAATATATCAAAAGATATTTCCGACCCACGGAATGGCCAGACAGGGCCCGAAACTATTCATAAACGATATCTAATGTATAGATGAAGAGCGATTAGCGAAGCGAAAAATAGGTCGGAAATTTATGGGGGAACAAAGTGCATGCGGAAGGCGAGCAAGATGTGCCTTTTTCCTTCATTTGTTTTCTTTCAGTTTTATTTTTTTTGTAACGTGGAGCGCAATGTTCGTCCGATTATTCTCGCGGAGTTGCGATGATGTCAGAACGCCAAGCTCTTATTGGCTAATTGAAAGAGAAATAGCGGGTAGACCTCGATGCATCTAGCGTTAAGGTTTACCCCTAACTTTCAATCGAAGCCAATAGGAGCTCAGCATCGTTCTGACGTTACCGCAACTCCTACGCATGAAGCGGACGACTTGCTCTCCGAATAGTCTAGGTCTTACCTTGAATGGTACATCCGCTCCCCGAGAATGCTATATTGGTCAGCGCGCACTAGCAACGTCGACGTCATTTTTTTTTCTTGATAATTTATTTTTATTGTTTGCAGACTTAATTTGGAAGGAAGTCATTATACATCGTTTCAGCTTAACTCCATACACGGCCGACGCTACGCAGTATTAAGACCGATCAAGCAGCGTCAAAAGCACTAGTTTCTAGGCCTTTTCTCTGTTTATGATTTCATCGGCGATGATACAACATGTACCGAAACATGACGAACACCATGATGGTTTGCTTATTACGCTACCACATTGGTTCTATCAGCTCGTAGTGTCGGTCGTGTTTGTACTTAAGTTGAAGTGGACTATATGGAAGGAGATCGAACCGTCGCGCCCCTATCCTTGCAAAAGTATTTATCTACTTTCTACAGACGTTTTGGAGAAAATAGTGTAAAGAGGCTATAGATATTCCAAAGAAAATGTATACACTCTTCTATCCACTGTCTATAGCTTTTTGGCAGCTTTGTTTCTTGTAAGCTTTTTTGTAGAACGTAATCTACAGTGATTTGGGAAGAGATAGTATAGAAATTGTACCTAAAACAGACAGAGATTTTAGCACCATTTTTCTTCTCTTTAAAAAAAATAGATCAGTTTTTCGCAAAAAAAATTAAATTTTGAATATTAAATTTAGGTTTTTTGAAGATACATTCATGAAAACATGAAGACGTCACTTGCCGTGTCCACATACGCAGATGTCACAAATACACACGCCAACTAGTAATTCAGCAGTGTCGAGTGCTCCAGCGACATATCAACCCTACACCTGAAAGGCTATCACTTAAACGTGGACCATCCCAGAAGCTTAAACGATTAACAGTAGGTTGCTTTTTTTTTGCACGTAATTTACACAAAATGTAGTTTATAAAGGTGTGTGAATTGCATCTCCAACTATGAAGCATTCCAAGAGGCGATAATTATTTGACACAGTCGAGAAGAAGTCTCCGTATGAAGGCTCCAACTTGGTGTGATGTCGTTTCTGCACGCTGCATCTCATTATGCTATTTATTTATTTAATATTTGCAATTCCTTCAAGGCTCAGGGGCGTTACAAAAGGAGTCGCTAAAAATCGAATATGTAAAAAAATAGCAATATTGAGACAAGGAAAACAAAAACAAAATATTGAAACAATGTTTCAACAAATGCGGGATCTTCCGAGAGTAAATAAGTTTCAACCATATTTCTATAAAATTTTATAAAAATATGGCGACAGTAACGATCTATATAGAGACGGCGATAGAAATCCTATAGAATTTCTATCGTCTGTACTCTATAGACTTTGGTTTAAAGAAAGTCTCTCGAAGATTATTTAGAATTGACGACACGACATGAGTGGATATGAAGTTGAAAGAGTCGTTAAAATGTGGATAGAATTTATATAGACTGCCTGAAATATTTTTTGTAAGGATAGTGGCTAAATTAAAACCTACACCCACGTTGACAACAACATAAATGATTTATCTCGTGTATTGGATCAGGGCTCGGTCCACGTTGCCAAACCTTGCTTCAGCGTTCTGACGTGGCTCCTGTTCGACTCAGAGAAGCACAACGCGGGCGCAGCACTCGTGGAGTTTTATACTTCATCTCTTTCGACTGAGCGCTGGGGAAAAAGCTTGGCACGAGTCGTGCCCAATGTTTGTGCGCGCGCAATCGAGAAAACATGAAGCGAAGAATCCAGTGCACACGCCTTGTGTTTGGTAAACACGAATCTTTGGGGAAAACAAGCTGGACATAGCACCCCTATAGTTTCATCTTCTTGCCAATAGTTGCTATTTGGAGCGAGATTCGTTCTCGAGTTTCGTTCTCCCTGCTTGAACGCCCATCAAGCCCGTGTTCGGTCAAAATGGCATCGCTTCTCTTTTTCTTTGGTGTTGTCATCTGCCATCTAAACAAAAACACAAAACTAGGGAACACAAACGAAGTGTACATTGAGTCATAGTTAAGCAAATAATTTAATAAATCTTAAGACACACAACTATATCTATCTATCAAATCAGTGGTCAACATCGTTTCAACTTCTCCTTCCTCACCCGTATTCACCCACGTGTCCTCTTTCTTTTGTTTTTTTCAGAAGGCTTTTTTTTCAAAATGGAAGATACAAAAACGAGACTGGAGAGACGTGAGTTCTTGATTGCGACGCATCCGTTGTCTGCGCTGCGTTGAAGTAAACGCAAGGGGGAAAAAAAGGTTGCCCATTATAGGGACAGAGAGAGGAAGAGAGCGAAAAAAGAAAAAAGTAGAGACCGAATCAACTGACGGTAAGAGCCTACGTTTGCATCGTTGGCTTCGTTCCGGAAGCTTACCAGGAAACAGAATTGAACCCTCAACGCTCGTGGTTTCGTTGTTGTGCTTTTTTTTTCCTTCTCAGCCTGCATACGCAATTTATTTAAAGGTTGCGCTTGGTAGTCGGGTTAACTTCAATTGGCGTCAACCGGCATGAGTACTGCCTCCCGTCAAAGGTGAACTCCCGGTCCTAAAATTATGCGCGCTCAACCTAGTGAAGGCAAACACTCAAAATCAAACAAGCATGATATCTAAAAAAAGTGCGTTTGGCAGAGGAAAAATAAGTAATCTGTGTTTCCTCGTTAAGCAAAGTGGCGGTGTTCCCGTGCAACCGGAGCGCAGAGGCTTTCTCATTTGAGGATTGACGCACTTTAATCAATACACAGGATGAGATCGAAACGGCTTTCGGCGTAACGGTATGACTTGAACCAAGCTGACCAACTCTAGTCGCGTGTCTACATTGTTTATTCCGTCTTTTGCCGTTTGGTCTGAACATTTGCTATTTCTGGGAGCAGCCTTGGTCACCTCGAGTTTTGTTGTCGTGGTGCTGGGCGGTAGTTACGGTACTAGGGGAACGAGCTGCTCAGATTTCTCAGGACGTCGCATCAAATAAAATTGAAGTGGACGGATGTTGCGTGGGAAAGAGAAGACTACAAGGACAGAGTACTTCCTAAACGAAAAACGAGACCTTTCGATTTCTTAGGGAATATCTTACCAGGACTCCACTTTCCGGAAAACCGGGAATTGGATTTTGGGAGAGGCCTTTTCCAGCAAAAGGCTGTTCTTCAAATATATGTTTTCTTATATTTCTTTTTGCTTTTTTTATTGGTAATGTTCAAGTTTGTACATTAAGCTCGATACCGTTTATTTTTCTCCTCTACTCTTGTGTTTTGTATTTCTTTGTTCTGGAACGCCGTCCTGTTTCATCAACATTGTTTTCTTTCTTTCCGTAATCTTACTAGAACGCCTCTCATCTAGGAAAACCAAATAAAGCAACTAGATTTGTCTAGCTTTTTTTTGCTGTGTCTTTTTCTAAATCAGGTGGACATTTTAAGAGTATGAGAAAATAACTCGCAATATTGTTCAACTCTGTTTTATCTCGCTTACATATTGAGGTACCGCTCTTCTGTTTATGTACGGACCATCAGCGAAAGAATTAAAATCGTACGAACTAGCTTATATTGTTAATGCAACGACGGGATTGGGTTGCTCTTTTTGATGCAACCTTTTCAGCGGAATGAAAAGTTTCGGTGTCGCGAGCTCTACCATTAAAAGTTACGCATTCTTTGGGAAAGGCCACGCCTCCGACCTTTCGTTGTCGCCACATATCCGCTTCCCGACTCTCGCTATTGTGCGTCTCCGAACCAAAAAGGAACCCCCGTTGTGAGCGTGGCCTTTGATTCCCGCTTTCGAATCGATGAATACCCGTGTAATGATAGATGTGAAGTAGCGACAAAAACAAAGTGAACGTGAAAAGTAAGAGTTGAGGAGATGAAAAGAAAAAGTAAGAGGGCGTTCTTTCTCAGCCACTTCCACGCGAAATATGTCACAATTTGGAGCAAAGTACGTATCCCTAAGAAAAAAAGGAAGTGCATAGTTTTCTTGACAAAGAGCCGTGTCGGCTCTTGTAATGTGCCGGAAAAGGGGTGCGTCACATGTCCAGTCGCAACCGCAAAATGTGCTCTGAAAACAAGATGGTTCGTGCTTTTTGCAAGACACACCGGTTATTCTTGTTAAGTGCTACCTTACTCGCTACAGATTTTTTTTTTTTTACCAGCGAAGGAAAAAGTTGGCATGTCTTATTTTTGCTCTATCTGGTAAGTTTTATTTTTTATACAGAGGGTATCCCTCGTAAGATCATACAATGATGGTCTGGGTCATTCTTGTTTTTTCACATTTATGTCACACGTATATGTGAAAGCCATGTTCTTAGGAGGAGCACCCATTTATAAATTAATGCCGTAGCTAATCTCCCTCCAGATATATAAATTTTCGAATCTCGAGGCGTGGGGATTGGCAAGATTTTACTATGGCACTTTGCATAGCCGTCAATTTTGTGTCGAAGCAGGCATATAATAATAATTGTTCCTACTAATTTTTTGAAAGGTTTACAACATGTACACGAAATAATAAGATTACAACAAAAAGACTTCTATGCAAATAAAGCTACGAAACACGTCAAATAAAAAGGTTTTGGAGACATTCTCAAACAATTCACGAAATAATTTACATTAAATGGCGCCAAACGTATAAAAATTTGCATCTTTAAATGCATTTTCAAGATATACAAAGAAGATATGCTTAGTTATTATTGCAGTTGTGTTATTAATGCAGAAACGAAGCTGATTTCAATAAATGTGACAAAAGTGCACGTCAATATTTGAATAGATCAATCTTTTCTTTATTTTAAACTCTCGT
Organism: Ixodes ricinus; assembly: GCA_037355805.1. Taxonomy (NCBI): domain Eukaryota; kingdom Metazoa; phylum Arthropoda; class Arachnida; order Ixodida; family Ixodidae; genus Ixodes; species Ixodes ricinus. Next base: position 54,345 of record JAZHYW010006601.1, on the reverse strand, counting down.
TATTCATCTGCAGTGTCTTAAACTAACTTTTGAGGGCAAAACATTGAGTAACATATGACCTCCAAAAAGAAAAGAAACGACAACCTTTATTATAATTGAGCTAGCGTGTCCTCGTTATAGGGGCTTTGCCGCACGACGTCCTCTCCAAAGAGATAATTTGTAGAACTGACGCGGTGCTTCAGTATCATACGGTGCTTCACTACGGTGCTTCTCTATCATAGGGTGTACAAACTCGTGCTGTCCCTAGCTTATCTTTATATTTATGTTTTCTAGCGTTGCCCCTTCAAAATGTTTCCAAATTTAATGGTTTTATTCGGAGCGCCGTAAGACGCTGTGTATGCCTCTTTATATTATGGCTGCATCTTATATTTTTTTAATTATGCACACCATGCTTCCAATTGAAATGATACGTTAACATTTATTAATTACAAGGTTACTTATTGGAACTAATTTTAACCTAGTGATATCACTGTTCTCTTTTCCTAAATTTGCCCTTTGGCAGGCACCAAAACTATATAAACATTTTGTGTGTGTGTGTGTGTGTGTGTGTTTGCAAAGCGTAGTTTTCACGGGAACGATTTAGATCACGCTTCGTGAAACACCCTGTATAAGTATAGGTATGTAGCTAAGTGCTTCTTCCAAGAACGTGCCTTTCATATAGTATATACCAGGGGTGGCCAGGCTGACCCGTCCTAAGAGCCGCAAACAGAACCACGAAGTTCCTAATGAGCCTCGGGGGGGGGGGGGGCGGCTTTGGACAAAAGTTTGCACCCCCAAGATATTTATGCAAAGGACCCCAAAAAGGAACCAGTTTAGTGAAGAGCCGTAGTAGAACGGGGGCGTGGCAGATTTGTTTATGTCATTCACCTCGGCTCTGGGTACAGTGAATTACACTGAGAGATAAAGGGAGGTGCGCACGCTGCGACTGGCAACAGGTTGGTCCCAGTCCACTGCATCTCTTCGGTGCAAGATCCGGTGGGCGGCCGGTTCCCGGAGACAACGTTTCCTGTGCATGCCCGATCTCTGCAGAGACATTGTTCTAGGAAGGGATTTCCTTACAGTAACAGATATCTCCTTGCATGTGGCCCTTGGGGGATGGACAATTGGAACAGAGCCCCAGCGCATTGTTCCATTTGTGAAGGCCATAAAGCATGCAAGCAGCGAGCTTGAGGCAGAAGAATATTCGTACTCCCTGGAGAACCTCTTCAAAGAGGAGTCAACTTGCGCCACCACATCCAGCCATAGTGCTACCGAGGGCGATGGAGACTCTGCCAAGACACCGGGAGTGTATGCTCCTATAAAGAAATTATTGGAGATCTTTGGGCCAATCTTCACCAAAACTCCCGGCTGCACTTCCCTTGCCGAGCACCGAATTGACACAGGAGACAGTCCACCCGTTCGTTGCAAGTTGCGCCCCGTCAATTCCAAGAAACAAAAGATCATTGACAGTTGCCTTCAAGACTTGCGGGAACAGGGACTTGTGCGTCGGAGCACCAGTGAGTGGACCAGTGCACCTGTTCTGGTGGCCAAAAAGTCCGGAGGCTTTCGCCTGGCCATAGACTACCGGCCGCTCAACGCACGCACCAGGGTGCCTGTGTATCCGATGCCCCGAACCGACTGGCTGCTGGCACAACTCGGGAGAGCGGAGTGGTTCTCAAGCTTTGACCTTTCGCAGGGTTTTTTCCAAATCCCTATGCGCGAAGACGACATTCCGAAGACGGCGTTCATATGCCACCAGGGCACCTTCGAGTTTACAAGAATGCCGTTTGGTGTTGCAGGTGGTCCAGCCTCCTTTCAAACGCTGATGGACAGAGTCCTGAATGGAATCAATCACCAATTTGCTATGGCATTTATGGACGATGTACTTGTGTATTCAGAGACGCTGGACAGCCATGTCGCACATGTCCGAGAAGTCCTGGAGCGCATCAGATCAGCAGGACTCACCATGAACCCCGACAAGGTTCAGGTGTGCTGCCAGTCGCTGAAGTTTTTGGGTCATGTAATAAGCCCTGGAGAATGTAGGCCGGACGACGGGAAGGTATTGGCGGTGCTCGACTACCCCCGACCTACCACAGTCAAGCAGCTGCAAGCCTTTCTGGGATTGGTTGGTTATTACCGGAACTTTATCAAACAGTTTTCCATTATTGCCCGCCCCCTCACCGATCTCTTGAGAAATGACCGAAAGTGGATCTGGAATCACCAGCAGGAGCATGCCTTCACCCTGCTCAAGGATGCACTGGCTCACGATGCGGTGGTGAGTTTGCCAGACCTGAATCGGCCCTTCGTCGTCGAAACAGACGCCAGCGGAGTTGGCATAGCTGCAGTGCTTCTACAGGAAGGCCCCGACCAACTGCAACCGGTGTCCTTCATCAGCAGAGTGCTTACCGAATCTGAGCGACGTTACACCGTCCAGGAGTGGGAGTGTCTCGCAGTGGTCTGGGCAGTAGACAAGTTTAGACCTTACCTCGAATTTACCGAGTTTGAAATCCACTGCGACCACTCCTCACTATCCTGGATGTTCAGCACCGACCAGGCCTCCCCAAGAGTCAAGCGTTGGGTACTTCGACTCCAGGGCTTCAACTGCAAAATCAAGCACCGGAGGGGGCTTGCGAATATCCCAGCAGATGCCCTCAGTAGGGCACCTCTCCAGCAGGTAGACATACCTGATCAGAGCCTGCCTGAGACGCTGTTTCCCATCTGTGCACCAGAGTCGGAGCCTCAGATCACCTTTGAGGCAGCTGCAGCAGTGTCCCTGATCGACGATGTCACCTCCTTGAGCGACAGAGCAAGATTAATTGGCGAGCAAAAGCAGGACACTTTTCTGTCGAGGCTCCGGAGTGTTAAAGAAGGCATGAAGCTTCCTGATGATGACCCTGACCGGCGCCTACTGGCGGACTTGGCGGAAACAACCGAAGTAGAAGCCAACGGCCTGCTCGTTCAACTACGCGGGGAAAGAAAGGTGCCCTGGCTCCCTACCCACCTTCGCCAACTGGCACTCAAGATGTCACATGACCATCCCACAAGCGCTCACGCAGGTTTTTTCAAAACTCTAAAACGCGTCTCGTCCCGCTTTGTCTGGTTGGGAATGAGAGCTGACGTTGCCAGGCACGTTCGTTGCTGTCAAGTGTGCCAACGCACTAAAGCCCGCCGCCAGAAGCCTCAAGGACTTATGAGCAGCCAGTGGGCCACTGCACCGATGGAGGAGCTAAGTGTGGATATTGTAGGACCTCTGCCCTCCACACCTAGACGCAACAAACACCTTTTGGTGATAATCGACAAATTCACAAAGTTTATCGAACTTTTTCCTTTACGAACAGCAACCAGCAAAAACATTATAGAGTGCATGGTGCAAGTTTTCTGCCGACATGGCACACCTGTTTCCATCTCCAGTGACAACGGCAAGCCATTCGTCAGTAAACTGTGGCGAGGTCTCCTAAGCCACTGGGGGATCGCCGACCGCCACACTGTGCCATACAGGCCATCAGGACAAATGGTAGAGAGGCACAATGGCACGGTGAAGGAGAGCCTTAGAGCATATTGTTCTACCCACAGAGACTGGGACCAGCACATTCCTGAAATCGCTTTCGCGATGCGCACGGCAGAGAGCGTCGTCACCGGATTTACCCCAGCCTTCCTTTGCTACGGCCGAGAGCTTCGCACCCCGTGGGAAGTGGCGGGCCTCAAGGATGACAGCGAGCCACCAGCTTCAGCATGTCATGCTTTTGCGGCGGAAGTCACTCGGCGCCTGCACGACGCACTCGATTTTGCTCGAGATCACCAAGAGAAAGCAAGGCAGGCCCAGAAGACTTATTACGACCGGCACCGGAAGCCTGCAACAATACGTCAAGGGGACCTTGTCCTTCTTGATGCCCACACATTGAGCGATGCGGCCAAAGGCATTACTGCGAAGCTTGCTCCACGGCGCACGGGGCCCTTCCGTGTGGTTCAGTGCCTGGGTGCTAACGACTTTGTGCTTAAGGACCCAGTTACTGGGCGAAACCGGCACGTGGCTCACGCGGACCAGCTGACACCGTACCACGAGCCAGTCCCAGATCTACTCCCGCCTGGTTCACGTCTCAAGAGGGGAAGACCTGTGAGGAGTGTCTGGCGAAGGACTATGCCAGGCGCACGTGCCCCGTAGATGGCCGCGAGGGGACGAATACGGGAGGGAAAGACGACGACGACGGACCGGGGGAACGTGCAGAGAGGTTCTAGGATTGAAACGGGATAGTAAAGGTTCCATCCTAACACACTCATGCAGCGGTTGCTCATTATGTGTCTGTGTTTAGCTTCTTCATTCGTGAAACAAGCCCCTTCAAGTTCGGCTCGAATGACGTTGTTGCGCTCCGTAGCAGCTCAGTTATGTGGTCGTCCCTAAGGGTCGCGCGCTGTTTTGACTTCACCACCTTCATGGTTGAGAACAAAGCCTCGCAGCAATATGTTAATCCAAATATGGAGAGAATTTCCTGGCCCGCGAGCTTGACGTGGGGATACCTTGCTTCTGGCGCCTGCAGCAGAATACTGCGGTTTCCTTAGAGCGAAGGAACGTCTTCAGCCCTTCGTCTTTTTGTAGTTCAAGCAGTTCCAGTTCGAAGACTTATACATCTTCTGCCAAGCTTTTCATGGTTGGAGAGTCGACACTCAACGCATCAACTATAAAAGAATTCACCAGAAGCGAGAAACAGGGCTTGAGTTGGTGCATAGTTTTGAACCGGGATTGAAAGCTCTCTCGAGTTCCTCGAGATTTACGAAATATTCCCTTGGCTTAGCATCAGTTGGCTCTTCAGCCGCGGGAAGTGTATCAGGCCTTTTTTCCAGGTCGTTTTGAAAATAGTCTTAGCTTGTTTTGGAGCTGAAGACTGCTTGGGAATAATTCCGATACCATTTTTTCTTTCCCATGCAGTGACATGTTTAGAGTTTTAAGGTGTTGAACTACGTCAGTGAGGTAATCAAGATCGACACACCTGCGTCTTGAAGTTTAGGACATGGCTTCTCTTTCGCCTTCAGAGTAGCTTTATTGGCTTCAGGAAATTAACAAACCTTGATTGTACGTTGCACATTGACAGCCAACATACCGCACAAAAAAAAAACGATACGTTTGTTGGGCGCTTCATGATGGTCCAGTTCTTCGAGAAGTTGCGTAAATGCCCGTGGGTTGTGGCATTTTATCGTATGTAGTCGACGACTCGAAGGGTGGAGCTTGTAACGTCTTCATAGCTGAAGTGCTTCGCCACCAGGTGCTCCCGATGGATAATACACTGAATTGGGAAAAAATCTCGAACGCTGGGGTCGCTCCGCAGATGTCCTACCCAGCCCGCATCATACAAACCACAGCAGGCGCACCATCAGCGGCAATAGCGATACGTTTCTGCACAGGAACGTTGAACCTCTCAACGTTGTTTACAATGCATTCTTAATGTAATCACCACGAGTGGTTTCCTTGAGGGAAACCCTGTCCAGAAGCTCTTCTCTCGTGCTTTCGTCGGATGAAACATAATTAACGAAGATTGCAAGCTGTGGCTTGTCTTTTATATCCGTAGAATCATCAAGGGCTAAGCTGAATTCTTTACAGCGATTTAGGCCCTCCTGAAGCTTGTCGACGACGTTGACGCTTAGCTGTGAAATGCACCTTTCTACCTAATGTCGTGAAACTGGGACTTAGTTAACCGACCTTTAAAGATTCTCTGTTTTTAGATCCAACAATGCCACGACGTGAAGCTGTTGGTCTTCACAAATTCTCCATCGAGTAAGCTTGCTTGGTACGAGCAATGTTCCAGGCAATTGCAATGCTTGCTTCAGCTGCTACGTCAGGTTCCTTGCTGAAGGCCTTCATCAAGGACTGCTGATTTTGAAGCCGCGAGTATGAACTAGGCCAGTTTGGATTTTCTCAACTCAGATGAAGCTGGATAGCCCTGAGGGTTTTGCGGATTGGTCTCATAATGTCGTCGAATATTGCTTGCCCTGTAGTGCGAAATTGCGGCATTACAGATGAGGCAAAGGGCTTACCACTTTTCTTTGTGAAAACAAAATCTTCCTCCTACTCAGGATGGAATGTCCAATGTTCATCTTTGTGCTTGCGTTTCTTGTTGAACTTCATTGCGTCAACTAAGTTCTTGTCTCGACAGAGCAGGTAGAACACCGTAGAGAGAGCTGAAGCAATCATGACGGTGCTTCGACTCCTGCTCGTAGGGAATGCTGACAGTCATTTAGCACTTTTTCTTTTCTTTGTGCACATGTCCTCATTTCCAATCCAAACACGACCTTGGTACAGCAAACCTTTTGCCCTTCCATACAAGGGTTCCAGATGCGCCTCCACTAATTTTGCCTAGTTGCCGAAAGCCGAAAGCATAAAAAAGTAGCTTGCGGGTCAAAACTGTAAGCCGGTAAAAATAACAATCAGAAGGTTCCCGGTCCTTTGTGAACTTTAACCTCACGTCTGTTACTAGTGGGAGCTATAAATGAGGTCATCCCCGGCTTCCGTGACTTTCAACAAGAAACGATATGGAGGGAACATCCATTATTTAAATGAGGACAAGTACTACCGGCGAGTGACAAAGGCCGCGAGACAGAACATTTCTTCAACCCCAAGCCAAAGCGCACGCCTCTTTCGACAGTCCCTGTCCTTGATGCTTTTCCCTCTAGTGTCTGGCAAACCCTCTCGAACAATGAAAAAAACAGGATGTGTGGAAACATCCGAGTGAAACGCCGTAACGACTGTACGTATGGGGGCACAAGGCTTCCAAACCGCAAGCTGTGCTTTATTCTGAAATTCTTTCCTTCATTCCTGGGTAAACACGGAAAGGGGGTGGGTGGGTTCACGAGGGATCCGCGAGCACGCACTTGGACGAACAAAGAGTGGCATGCGGCTTGCTAGCCGCGATTTCGCCACCTGCTGGTACGTATGTACAGAAATATACAAAACGTAACCCTCGGCATCAGTGTTTAAACTGACATGAAAACACGCAACAAGAAAACCCTTGTAGTTAACGACTTGTATCTGTATATCATTGCACGATACGCATAGGTACTTAGAAATGGTAAGCTGGTTTGTTTGCCGTCACACAACATTTGACACCAAGATACCGACTTTCCCCATCCCTGTTTGCGAGGTGACAGGCCTTCTGCGTATGCGGGCTTTGTGTTTCACGGTAGTGTGCGGTGCAAACAGTTCTCAACTGTCGGCACCAGTGATGTCTACTCAAAGTCCTTCGTAAGCAAAAGGCTCAGGGAGAAGTATCGTATTGGGTGGCGACGCAGTGAAGCACAAATATGAAACAAAGCTAGAAAACAGCATGAGTTTCTACAACCTACGAAGAAAAAGCACCGCTGTGCAGATTTGTTTCTTCTGGAAAAATGTCTCTTTGGAGCCAATGTTGAGCGGCAAGGCTTCTATACGAAGGCAAGACAGCTCAATTCAAGTGAAGGTTTGTTTTCGTTTTTCTCTTTTGGAGTTTATATGTTACTCAATAACTTGTCGTCACAAGCTAGTTCGAGACATTGAAGACTATTAAGGAAAGTTTAAAAAAAAAAACTCAAGTTCATTTTATAAAATATGACGTGCAATTTTGACACTTCTAAAGAAATCTGCTGCGTTTCTCCATTAATAAGACAAGTACAATACTGCCTATAGCGCATATATTTTATATATTCGTAAAATGAATTCAATTATTTTTAGTTTTATGTATTGTGGGAGAAGAGACGGAAGACAACGATGCGGAGGACACGTGAAAAGTGGACGGCCGAAGAGCTACGAGTTGCTGCCGGACAGAGATTGCCACTGGGGCCAGGCAAGAACGATGGAGCCGGTCTGACCCATGTCGATCCCGGACCTCCGGCAATGTTCGGACCAGGACCGGCGGGAACCGCGAGCCCTTGCCATACCGGCCTAGGTCATGACGATCCCGGAGTGATTCCGCAGCAAAACTTGAGCTATGACAGCCCAGAACAGCTAGCCTATGCAGCACTGAGGGAACGCGACAGAACAGCACACGACAAAACAGCACGCAACAAAACAGCACGGTCAAAACAGCACAGCGTCAAAACAGCATGGCGACAGAACAGCACGTCGTCGAAATAGCACGCCACAAAACAGCACAGCGTCAAAACGGCACAGCGACAGGAGGGCACGTGCCAACACAGCACGGCGTCAAAACAGGACAGCGACAAAACAGCCCGCATGTAGCAACTTCGGGTGCGCTCTTCACGACTCTCTGCGCGAATATATTTCGAACCTTCCTTGACCCTGTCATTTATTGTCACTAGGTTATAAAGAAATCTATTGCCTATTTCAGTGCTTACCTAGCTCCGCAACCCTAACTGCAATATGGCATCTAATTTGTCTCTAATAAAAGTGGTGACAAGTTGTTCTCTTCGACATGAAAGTGCGCACTAAAAGTCAATTATCGTGTGGCTATTTTACGGATTACTATATATAGGGCAGTATTAGCTTTAACCTTTCAGGACAAAAAATATATATTTTAGTTTTGAAAATAAGGCGACCAGTTGGCCTCTTCCACAAGTTGTCCTTCGACGAATTGCCTTATTACGAATCCGACCTATTCGACAAATTGGCCGTCGACGAGTTGGCTTTGACGGATTGGCCTAGACCCTCCATTCCTTTACAGTGCCTACGTTGAGACTACGCATTTTTTAACCCCATACGCTACATTTAGAGTTCATCGTTCTCGGCTTCAAACGAATACGCTATATTCTGAGTTCATCGCTTTCTGCTCTTTAGTATCATACTACCAACAATTAATGGGGAAATACTTTATGTGATACTGTAAACTAGCCTACCCAGTGCAAAATCACATCTAACAAATGCGGCTTTAGTTTAACGGGAATATCAATCCGACAAACTGATCGCCCTGTGCCGCCATGCTTATGACGTCACGCTAAAACGGAGGCACAGGCGGAGGTGCCTCGTTCTATAGGAAAGGATTGCTGCGCATGCGTACTGCCTACAATACCTTTGAGAAAACGCAGTAATTTAAGAACAACGAGTTTCCGCACATCAGTTTCTTTTTCAATACCGGAAGAACACCCTTCTTTTTGCCTTTGACAGCATAAATTACGGATTTTCTTTCTTGCGTACATCGTGGTGCTTCACGTTTTTTTTAGTTATCGGGCCGAAAGACGTACGATGGATGTAGACTGAAGAATTCTTGCCGAATTTGGCGTCCGCCGTCTTCGCAAGTAATCGTGGAATCTCTTTCGTTATCTTTGTTTTATTACATATTTGTTCGTCTTCTGTCCGCAAAATTTATAGACGTATTTAAAGAAGTTACGAGCTACGTTTAGGAAGTGAAAAGTTTAATACGGTTTTCAGGCGAATTTAGTTCCGCGAAGAGAGAGTGGGCAAAATAAATAATTGTGCCATTTCTTGGTATTGTCAATGCGCACGATTTAATATGAAGCGTTCAGTCTCCGCAACTTGCCGGGTAATGACGGCACTTTGAAAGAATTTATCATCTACCTTCGGTAAAACTGTCAAACGTTTCAGAATTCCCAATAAGTTTATCTTTTCGTCGTGGACGGATCAAGTCCACTTGCGTTTCTTTGCTAAGGCAATCACTACAAAAAAAAAAACTGGGAAAGGCTGGTAAAGGTTATAGTACTATATTGAATATCTACTTTGCTTTCAAAGTAGTAAAGACGTGAAGTAAAATCTCATTTTGTACACAGCGCTTCACATGAAAAAAATCATAATCATCTTTTCGTGGTTTAAAAGAGTGCTGCTACAAATCCGCACTTCAAGAAAACGTATGTGACATTTAAACTTAGTAACGCGAATCCCTCGACCCTTAAATTCAGAGGTTCTTGGCTCAAATATCATCATAAAGCAAATGTCTTTGAGTATGAACTTGGTAACAATTACCGCTAGATTTGTCATATTCACACTCGGCAGTGAGCACCTTAATTGCGAACACTGAACAGATCGTACTTTGGAAACAAAAGAGCGCAACTCACACAGAGATATTTTTTATCATCCTGAAATCGATATTTCTAAAACCAAACGATTACTTGCATTCTTTCAAATATGGTCACCAATTTCTCTATGCATAAAGCTGTTCTCGTAAACTTTTTCAAGGATACCAATCCGCTCGATAACTTTTGTTTGTAGTTCCTTCCTCTGACGGATTACAGAACTAAATAAACAAATCTTTCAAAAGCTTTCTCCAATTCCACGCAGTCTAGTTTATTACTTGAGTCACCGCCGCTACCGTCTAGATTTCTGCGTAGCTCACCAGAGCTTCTGGGCCGGTGTAATAGAACTCCATCTTCTACAGTCAACACCCGCAGCGGTTGATCAGTTTCCGCCAGGCAGCTCAAATCGCGCCAGCATCGTCAGAAAACTTAAGGTCACTAAACAAACAAACTGTTCGCTGTCTTATCTGAAGTTCCGCACATACTCACTTAGATTCTGAGTGTTGAGATCGGACCAACAATTCTTTTTCTTTTTTGAGCATCTCTGGATGTATCGTTTGTTATACAATTTCAAAGCAATATTACAAGCCCATGAGAAAACGACGTGCCTTTTGTGTGTGAGTGTTGTTCTCCTTCGTCCTAAGAAGTAAACTTCAGCAGCGCAGAAAAGAGAATACGACGACGGAGTTTACGTTTTTTAATGTATTTCTTTCATATGTCGCCACTTTGGCCTCCTAACAAATTGGCCACGTCTTTTTCATCTAGTAAAACAAGGAAAGAAAACTATATTTAATAAATATTCTAAAAGCCCGTTCACACACTAGCAACTGAGTACGACCGAGAGAGACGAGACCTGTTGAAACTTCTTAAAATTTCTTAGGACGAGAGAACGCATTGGCACCCTGGCGCCATCTATGCGGTGACCCTGGAACTGCATTTCACAAGAGCGAAGGTTTTGCATGATTTCCGAGGTCAAATGTGCGTAATACCTATAAGAAAGGCTAGTTTATAACTTTGACAAAAAGGTTGTCGAGCCAAGAAAGAAAGGATAATGCGCGAGAGAAATAGAAAATATGCCGGACCACCAAGTTTACACTGCCACTCAATTGATGTCGCCAGTGTGTCCTCTGGTTGTAAGAGTCATAAGAGGTTCCCACAGGTTCTATAAGTTCGCAAGTGTGTGAACGGGCCTTAAGAAAACAAATATTATCAAAGATAGAGGTACATCCGAATAGATGTGGGCAATTGAGATACGCCGAAACGTTTAGTGGCACCATGTTACGAAGGATTTTCTCATGCAATCATCTCTTTTACTTTGATGATTCTGCATGTCTCCCTCTCCTAGCGTCGTTGTGTTTCGAGTACATCTGATCTAGTTGATACAAAACAACCGGAGAAGAGCGTATTTAGTTTTGTAGTGCTTTTTAAATAAATTCTGTGTGTATGTTTATACAGCCGAAAGTTAACCTCAATGGGCGTCTGCCAAATCAGTTGTAGATGCGAAATTTAGCCAGTGCAGCATAACCCGCTAGACTGGGGTCTTTAACGTGCATCACCGAGTCGTGATAACCGACCGCACACCAGTACAATACTCATCCAGATCTTTTTGGCTGCTTCTGCGACACCGCTAGGATCAAGGTGCCCTGAGCTGGCAAGTTCGGCGCGAATAGTCGTTCGCGGCTTGCATCGGCACATGTTCTCGGAGAGTCATGGCTCATCAGATTACACATTTTATGGTGTGTTTTTTTTCTTCCACTGTGTGTGCTTTTCTTTTTTTTTGTTTGTGTATTTTGCCAGAAAGTGTATATGCCCATTCTTTCTGCAGTCCCATGAGGGACTGATAGTATTTTAAATAGATAAAAAAATATACGGGTAGCGCTGGGGATTGCACCCAGGCTCCCTGGGTTCTGAAGCGCGAGCTTTCGCTCCACGTGCTCCGAGTTCGCATGCGCTAGCCCACTCGGCCACCAATCCCCCTGATGTTTTAAATCACGTTTTATGCATTGAAACCTTGTTTTCTGGTTGTTTTATTTTATAAATATTAAACGAAAGCGCTCTATTGTTTTTTTTTTCTCATTTTTGGGAAGTGACGAGAGGCGAAGAGATTGTAATATCGAGGCTGGAGATGCCTGGCAACGCTGCGCTGATGGTTTCCTTGTGTAAACATATACCTCTTCATGCGTTTGTTAAGCTTTTTCAAGCAACAATTTTGTTTGTAGCGCCGATTAGCAACATAAATACGTATATATAGGTTGGTTTTATTTAAAATCGAACACGCGTGTCGAGGTGCGTTTCGAAAGTCTAGCAATTTCGGGATATATTGTCTTAAACAAACACATATATTATTTGCTTTTTTTTCACTATACTTCGTTTCAGCTTAGGTCCGAGCGCGGCTGATGTTATGAGCCGAAGGGCCAATCAAACGGCGTAAAAGACGCAACGTCATGGCGTGCTCTCAGCGCTTGACCAGCCGGCGGAGGAGCAGTGCACAGGGAGACGGCGAATACCGGCTGGTCCTATCAACTACAGAGGGCACGCTATGACGTTTTGCCTCTTTCGCTGTTTGATTGGCCCTTCGGCTCATAACATCGACCGCGCTCGGACCTAGGCTGAAACGAAATATAGTGGCAAGGTAAGTAAGTAGATTATAAGATATATAAATATCATGGAAAGCATTTTGCCATAATGACCGAAATTAAAGCTTGATTCTTCTCTGATGTACGTTGTAAAAACGGAAAGCACTGTTGCGGAGTAAAATATATTTTTCTCCGCATCACGCACGTGTTCACCTATTTTTAAAATACATGATAAACAAAGTATCATTACTTGGTAATTACCAAATCTACGCCATAATGTTGGCCAGAATAGCACCTGTGCGAGGACACAGTCAAAGCAAAAAAACGAGCAAGATTGAAGGTTTAATAACGCCAGAAAAGCAAAATACTATTTTTGGTATGTATGTTTTTATAAACCTTGATATTACCTTGCTACTAATTAATTATAAAAAATTTGGTTACTTGAAAAAATTGGTCCTGAAGTTGCTGAAGCTATGAAACATTAATATGTTCAATTGTTCCTAACAGATTTTACTTTGTGCATATATCATTCAACTTGTATTGAATAAAAAGGCATTAATTTGAGCTTAGCGCTGTTGTAAGAATCATTAAAACGTCTTTAAAAGGTCACACGTGAGAACGTTCTAAACTTTTCCTTAACTTATCATGGAAACAGAGTTAGCCATTCTGGTGTTTGTTTTTAATGTGTTCAAAATATAAAATATTTTAAAAACCATTATGCGCAATGAAACATACTTAGAGAGAGTTACAAAAGAGTAATCGTGTAGTAGTTCGAGAAGTGACAAAAGAGCGAGTGGTCAAACATGCCTTCCGCGACAGCTGGAAGAATGGTCAGTCTTTACCTCGGCCGCTTTAGTGGTCAATGACTTGAAAGCAAAATATTCGGCAAGCTTGCCTTTCGTGCTTTCTTTTCATTTCAAGAAGTATCCCAAAACGTATATATTGTTGATCATAATTTAAAATTTCACCCATAACTTCTGCCCGAGCGTAGATGAAAAGAGTCGAATATATTCTCCAAATATATAAATTAAATAAGATAACGCAAGTTCAATATTTACATCGATTTTGTTTTTGTTAGGCAAATAAGAAGTTGTTACAGGATTTTCCGCCCTCTGTCTGTCCGCCCGGCAAATAGCGGGTTGTGGAGCTTATCATTCATTATCTTTACATCTACTTACCAATGCAAAATTTTCAAATGGAATGGCTCATGCAAATGCGGACGGGATTTGAAATCAACTCGGAGCTGCTTTGTACTCAAGGCCCAGTCTTCCATAGTATCATCTTGTAGGGCACATAGAATATGCACATGACCACGCAAAGTTAAAACAAAAATCGGTCTCTTATCTTTCAGAAGTTGTTCACAACAAAGTACGTTTAAAGCTTACTATGTTCGTAGTAAGCTTTCAAAAATAGTGCGCATAATAAATAAATATAAATACATTTGATGGACAAGTATAGAACTCAAAATTTATAAATTGCTTTTCAATCGCGTTATGCGCATCTAGTGTGGTGATCAATTGGTTGAAGTACTTTAAATACGCTGAAACAATTACAAAAATAAATGTTAAATACTCTTTGAGGAGTAGGTAATGCTCCTTTGATTTTCCCACCATTATCTATATCTCAAAAGTATTTTATAATCGATTTATCAAAATTTTATTCCGAACGATTGATATATTACTTTCCGGTCTGACATCAAAGGTAAATGCGAAACTCTGACTTTCGTTTGCACAATTCAGTACATCAAACTCGTCAGATACATCTATGACATATTCTGCAATCCCGAACAAACTTTGGACGTCAAAGAGTTATATATACACTGCCCAGTCAACCAAGTTATCTTGCATCCCTGTAAGTTAGTGTCGCCTCACTAAGCAAAGCTGTCATCGTTAACATTGTATAAAAACATCGCGTGTATAATTGATATGGTCAATTATTGGTATAATTGTTTTTTTTTTGTGTCGTGTTGCCATTGTTTCCGTTGTAGGGATACCAAAGGCTCGTTAAGCTGCATAAAATCGGCTTTTTTCGGTACCCCCCCCCCCCCCCCCTCACTCATGATGGAAAATCAAGAATGATACAGCGTTCCAATCTTTGAATGATATTCTTTTCTTTTTTTCAGTCTTGTTTCTTTTTTATGTTTTATCTGTCGTCTTCTCGCGAGATGAACTCAAAAACAAAATAAGGAATGCTGAAGTTGGCTCCAAAAGGAAGAACCCTTCCCAGGAAACTTTCGTGCATTCGCTCGCTCTCCAAGGCAAACATGCCTTTTTCTCATCTTCTCGAACGTCGCCGAATTTCGGAGCGCGTTTGAAACCAGAAGTGACGGGTGCTGCCGCCGGCATCACTTTGAAACTCGTTTGACGGCAGTCCTAAATCTAGCAGGATCGTCGGAGTCTTCACCCAGATGTCGCTGAGCCACAGGGAGACCCGGCAGACATAGCCCAACACTGTCATTGCTTCGTTCTTGAAATTATAATCCTCTGTTGCTACTGGTTATGTATTACATCCGGAGATTCCTTTGCTCGTTCGTGTGTATGTGGATGTGGGTACGTGTGTGTGCTTTTGTGCATGTGTGTGTATGTGTGTATGTGTGCCTTTGTGTGCTTGTGCGTGTAAGTGCTCGCATGGCGTACGCTAGCACCAGAAAACGTTTGGAAAGAAAAAATAGTTTCAAAAAGAAAAAGATTAAAAGAAAGAAACCTGACAGTGAGAAAGAACAGAGAGGTGAGTACAAAAGCTGCGTGAAACAAAGATGGCAAAGAAAATAAAGAAAAACTCATCTAAAACCAAGGAGTTTGGAAAGAAATAGAGAATTACATTCGATAACTATTGTTTAGAATTCGTCATTGTTGTTCCTAATGGGTTCGTTTATCCCCAGTGCTGGCTGTTGCTAAAGAAGAAGGGCGAATTTCTACTACGATCTTCTCATCTCGAAACCAAAGCGAGTGGTCACGTGTTTTGGCACCAGTTCGAACGTTTCACCTACAATAGCATTGACTCAAAAAATCTGTAATTCGTATCGCGCGTGCAAAGATACTTCTTGAATAGATTTGCCATTCGGCATACGAATCACGAATGTGATACATATTCCGGATACGAATTCTGCATACGAATTACGAATGCCTAGGAATCAGAGATCAAAGGCACGAAGTCGAACGCCCATATACATAAGCGGTCCTTATTTTCTACAATCTGGGAAACACAACCTCGTGCTAATCTCTATGCATAAGTGACACCTTTACTAGTTTGACTACCGTGCACCAGTCCTACGCCGATGCGAACATTTGTGGCGCGGTGCAGAAACTTACTGGGCAGTGCACTTTCGGTATGTGTTTTAGGATATATGCTGCATTCGTAAACCTAATATTAGGGCGTGCACCCGCTGCACTTGATGCATGATGTACCGCAGAACGAAGCGCAGCAAATGTTTGCTGCAGCACTATGGCAACGAATCGTTGTCAAAGCTGTGCGCTCGTTTCAGTCGTTTCAGACCATAAGGTTTCAAGTACCTGAGTTTATCTCGTTCACTTCCGACATTTCTTGAACGCCCCTGAAATTTCTTTTCCCTGTACTGGGCCTTGTCGTTTGCAAGGCGCTTTCTGTAGATAGTAACGGTTAGTCATTCATTTTCTCGTAGGTATATGTTAAGTGTACGTGCCTCGTCAATATACGGGACGGCGAGCACTTGAGCGAGGAGAAAACATTTATTCTAAATGCTCTTCCGCTTTGATCTCCCGTATGATAATGACTGCGCAAACACAGGTAGGACCCATTATTTGTCAATGTCATTCATTATGCGGACAGTAGCTGTCTCAACTTTATTAGCTCCATTTATATGTAATAATGTGGTCAAGTAAAGCCCTTTATGTTCCTATATAGCCAAAGTCAATGCAGCCATTTGGTGAGTTACGGTTGATTATGGTAGAAGGCCATTTGCATAGACATTAAATTACGTTGTTTATTTCTGTGCGCAGACCGGAACTGCCATTCTAAGCTACTTTTGGGGCATGTAGTGTCTCATTTAAGTAGACTTGGAGCCAATAACGATGGCGGAACACGGCCGGGGGCTTCTGCCTGGCTTGAATGTACATGGGCGCTGCTTGTGCTGGCTGCGCCGGGACCAAGACAGGCTGTTCCACGTCCCAGGTTGTAGTATGAATCGGGGTTAGACCGGAGCGGAGCTAAGGCAGGAAAGGCAAGGCGTTCGTATAATTAAAAATGATTCGCTTTCAACCCCGCAGGGATATATTTAGTTAACAGTTGGAAAGTCCACTCGGAGCAGCGCAGTTTTATTTTTTTGCGCTTATGTGACTGGACAATGACCGTGTGTTTGTTAAAAATTTATTATCTGCCCTTCTTTAAAGCAAGTTTTAGTAAACATTGATATTATAGAACAGAGTGCTTGAAGCCCCTACACCCAATCTAGAGGAGCGATACTTGCCCCAAAACGTTTCTTTTTTTTATATATATAAGTAACTTATTATTGCGTCATTTTGTTTATATGCTCATTTACTATATACTCATACATATTTAAAATGTGTGTAGGTTGTAAAGGGCATTTAAATATATTTTTGTAATGTTGGAAACTCCATCTTTATAAAGCGAGCGAAACAACCACTAAATACACCATCTTTGAATATGGCGGCGGCCAGGAGCTCCTAACAGGCATAATCCATTGAAGTTGTTCTTTTTTGTTTTTGTTTATATAAATTGTTTGCAGTAGAGCAGCATACCTTGTCGTTCTTCAGCGGCCGTTTGACATAATATGTAAAGTGCATGAAATGAGTGAGAGTTTATTGGGATTAAGACTATGCAAAAAAAATATATAATACCCCCAATAACATCCATTTACTAATGCCGAAAACTCTACACACTGCTTCTGGTGTTTCTAGAACCGATCTATCTCACTAATCAAATTTATGTATGGACGACACTATTCTAGTTCGCCTTCACCTAGACTAAGTTGCGAAAAAGACAAAAAAATTACTCAGGTAATTCGCCCGATAAAGGCATAACCGCCATATACATACAAAAAAGCCTGGCAACTATACAAAATAATACTACGCACCTCGATTCGCAAGAACAGGAATCCGTAGTTGGCAGGATTAAAACCACTCATACAGAATTAGTAATGTTAAACCCCTTTTGACTTCCAAATAAGAAAAAAATATACAAGAAGCTAGATCGCTTCATTCAAGACAACAACAAACAAATCTTAATTATTGCAGGGGACTTTAACAAACACCACGTAAGTTGGGGTTAATCCTACACCTCGCCTAATGGTAGGAAACTAGGAAATATTATGGATAATAGGCACATGACTCTTAAAAATGACACTACAATTATTACAACAATAGGGAACAGATAGTAGGGAACAGATAATAGGAAAGAGATAGAAACTCAGACCTAGTTTGGTTTGGAGGAAACCCAAACTGTGAATGGGAGAAACTATTTGAAACCCTGGGTAGTTCCCATTACATTCTAAACATAACCATCAGAGTCCGTACAGGAAGCCGTAAAGAATTTGTAGGTACGCACACCAAAATCCCTAAATTAGATCAAATGAGGTAAGAAGGCAGAGTAGCCTTGAAAAACAGCACGGAAATGAACTGGAACCAAGGCTTCTATAGCATCCGCAACAGCTACAAACATTACACTAAGAAATTTCAGAACTTCGAGAACGCGCCATACGTCGATTCCCACCTCTTGACCTTTGGAATAAAAAAAAACATTAACTTTACAAAAAATAGAAACAAGAAACTAACAGAGGGTTTAAGAAAGCTATTCAGAAAACCACGAAATAAGCCTACGAATATACGAATCACCTAACGAAGGAGAATTCGCTAGCGACCTGCGATAAGTCATACGACCAAGTGCATACTCTCAGACCATGGCAGTTACACAAAACGTTAATAAGGTAGCCTAAAGCGGGACAAACGACCACCAAAATTTGCCTTGACTATCATGAAGAACACAAAGAGAAAGTCACAGATTCCTTACACAAATATTTCCCCAATAATGAAACCACGACGGTGGCTGGTGGGACTTAGCCGTAGGATATCTTGGGTCAGCTGTGCCACGAACGGTGATTCCCGGTCACTGATCAGGGCCTGGAGGCCACCGTGCTGAAAAATGATGGGCTCGACAGAAATCTTGGCGACTTCCACGGCAGTTTCCATCGGAAGTTATTTTGTCTCGGCGTATCGTGTAAGGTAATCGGTTGCCACGATTATTCACCAGTTGCCTTGCGTCGACTGTGGGTAGGGTCCAAGTAAATTCATTCCGATCCTCTCGAATTGTATGGTCGGAGGTACAATTGAGAGCTGGAGTCCCGCCGGCTTGGTCGGCGGTTTCTTGCGCCGCCGAAACTCAAGGCACGATCGGATGTAGAAATGAACAGTCTTGGGGAGCTTCGACCAGTACTACTTCTCGCGAATCATGGCGAGTGTCCTGGTGTCCCAGGGTGTCCAGCTGTAGGATCGCCATGGCAGGCTAGAAAAGCGTCATCACGAAGGTCACTGGAAATCACCATTAGCCGCGCTGCGTTGCTGGTTACGAAATTCCCTTTGTAAAGTACACCCTTTACCTGCACAAATGTTTGCAGGGTATGGAGCAACGGAGAAGATACTGGGGATTTCGCCTCCTCGGCCCTTCAAGTGCTCGTTCAGACAGCGGAGTTAAGGGTCGGCCCACTGGAGTACCGCCATGTCCCTCATGTTTACGGCACCGATGAAAACCTCGTCATTGTCGTCGGCAGTGCTAGTGGTAGTTGACTCGACGAGGGCTCTTGAGAGACAGTCGGCGTCACTATGCTTGCGGCCGGACTTATACACGACAGTCATGTCAAACTCTTGCAATCCGAGACACCAGCGAGCAAGGCGCCTTTACGGGTTTTTAATGTTGGCGAGCCAGCAGAGCGAATGGTGGTCTGTGACCCCTTTTAACGGGCTCCCGTACAGGTAGGGGCGGAACTGTTTTATCGCCCATATGACGGCAAGGCATTCCTTCTCAGTCGTCGAGTAATTGCTCTCGGCCTTTAGAAGTGTTCAACTGCGTAGGCGATTCCTCGTTCTGTGCCCTCCTGCAGTTGGACCAGCACCGTTCCGAGTCCCGTATTACTTGTGTCCGTGTGAATTTCGGTCTCCGCAAAGTGGTCGAAATGTCGGAGGAGGGAAGGCGTCTCGAGCCTTCACTTCAGTTTGTCGAAAGACCGTTGCTCCTTTTTTGTTCAGTCAAACTTTACGGAGTCTTTTGTGAGATGTGTCAATGACTCAGATAGCTTTACGAAATCGCGAATAAACTGCCTATGCAAAAAGTCTGAAAAATCTTCAAACTGCCTTTTTGTCGGACTGCGGCGAAACTTCT
The DNA here is from genome assembly GCA_037355805.1 of Ixodes ricinus. Taxonomy (NCBI): domain Eukaryota; kingdom Metazoa; phylum Arthropoda; class Arachnida; order Ixodida; family Ixodidae; genus Ixodes; species Ixodes ricinus. The sequence goes on along the minus strand of JAZHYW010006601.1, from coordinate 34,474 downwards.
GTAGGGTGCAACTGACCCACACACTACCATTCTCCTCACCAAAATAAAGAGAAGGCTCGAGGCGCAGCACACGCACGCGCCTCGGAGAACTCGTGCAGAAGAATGCTCTGAAGCCGCCATCACAGGCAGACACTTCGTTCGGTTTGTCTCTTTCCATGTCCTCACTTTAAATAACGTAAAAGGACCTGGCAGCCCCCACATATTTGGTGACCCAGACGTGATTCGAGCAGGCAACCTTCTGACGAGCTCTCCGAGGCGCGTACGTGTGCTGCGCCTCGAGCCTTCTCTTTTATTTTGGTGAGAATATTTGATCTGTGGGTGAGTTGCACTCTACACTTCTGCCATGGCGTGCGTCTTCTCGGGGTAAGGGCGAACACCTTCGTTACTCAAAACGTGACTGTAAGGATCGACGAGGGCTCCGCGGGTGGCCCGTTAGCACCAGGGAGACTTGGCTGGTTGTAAAGCGTTGGCGTAAACACTTCCCGTGGTCGGTGACCTCGAGAGACGGGTGTAGTTCACGACGCGAGGTTCGGAACGCGCGTTTTCTGCCCAGTGAATCGGAGCGTGTGTTCCGGGCCGGGAGAACGCGGTGACTCTGGCCGGCGCTGTTTACATGGCGCGTTTACATCGGTTTGGTCTTTCTCGCTCGAGTGTGGGTGGTCGGCAACGTCAGACCGCGTCTGGCAGAATGAATTACGGGATGGCTGGCTTAGTCGGCGCTGCCCACACCGGGGTCGGTTGTTCGCTTCGCCTTGCGAGAAATGGTTTTGCTTGCATCCGAACCAGCCCAACCTTTGATTGTGAGAAGTACGCAGACCGTGGGTTCCCACCCGGGGATGTAAGCAATTGCCACATGCGCGAGAAAGTGAGCCGATTGGTTGGCATTGGGAAACGCATGTCTCACGACGCGTCGAGGATTCGCCGGTCCACTAAAAGGGGACGGACCAACGAGTGACTTTAATGGGAAACTCAGCAAGTGAGTTTAGTTTGCGCTGGGGCTCGAGAGCTGTCGCACCGTATCGAGTCAGGTCGTGGGATTCCGAGGGACTTCTGTCCCCGTAATCGGGACGTAATCCCACGAGCCAGCCAACTCCCGAGCTTGGATAAGCTAACACCCGACCACCTCCTTCCCAACCCCGTTCAGGAGAAGTTACCCTTTTGCAGTATTGTTTCTTTTTGTATTTCCATTCGCTACAAAGTATTAAATTGTTTATTCAAAAGTAACTGAAAGTTCAACTGAATTTGTCGTCGACGGCCAAGGGAAGCAACTTCGTCTGCGACAAGACCCGCCCAGCTTCCCACAGCGAAGTCCGTCACCCCATCCGCACCTAGCAACCCGGACGGCGCAAGGTGACCGAGACGAAAGAACCCGTACTGTGACCCAGGAACTTGAGTTCGCCGTAGGCGAAACTACACTTTGATGGCTTGAGCGTCAGTCCCGCGGTTGTGATGGCGCGAAGCATGGCCCGAAGGCGCCTCAGGTGTTCGTCGAAATCCCGTGAAAATACAATGACGTCATCAAAGTAAACGAGGCAGCTCTGTCATCGCAGTCCTGCTAACACGGTGCCCATGACATGCTGGAAAGAGGGCGGTGCTGTACAAAGTCCGAAAGGCATCACTTTGTACTCGTGCAATCTGTCCGGTGTGACGAAGGCCGTTTTTCGCGGTCGCGTTCGTCGACTTCAATCTTCCAGTAGCCACTTTTTACGTACATTGACTAAAAATATTGGGAGTAACGCAGCCGGTCCAATGTGCGTCAATGCGGGGAAGCGGATACACGACTTTTTTTGGTCAGGGCGGAGTCGACGCAGGATGCTAGAGTCCCGTCCTTTTTTACGAGCAAAACTGGAGAGGTCCAAGGTCTGACTGACGGTTGGACGATGTAGTCTTCGAGCATTTATTGAACTTGCTGCTGAATACCCTGTCTCTCTTTCAAAGATACACGGTACGGTGACTGGTGAACAGGGAGGCCGTCGTTGCCGGTGACAATACGGTAATTCGCTACCGTTATTTGTCGAACCCCTGAGGACGTGGCGAAGCACTCACTGAATTCGCCGAGAAGCTCAAGGAGCTGTCGTCGTTCAGAAACAGGAAGCTTCCGGTCAATCTCAAGTTGCTGAAGCGGCGCTTTTGTGCTGAGTTAAAGAAGGGTCTTCCGAGAGTGTCAGTTATCGCTGCTTTGTCTTGGAGTTACTCGATGTGGCCCACGGCTGTTTGTTTTGTTAGGTATTGCGGATCTTGTCGAACGTTTGTAACGAGGATCATGGCACGCCTGTCCTGAAGCTTCGTTACACCTCTTGCAACACCAATTCTTCCTAGAGGCAACTGGACACTTCCCTCAAGCAGAACTTCTATACATGAAGCTTCATCGGTCCCGACGGTTACAAAAACAGACGATCTTGACGGCAGGTTTACATGATAGGCGAGGACTTGGACCGCGGGTGACGTCGATTTTGGTTCCTCCGGCGGTAGGGAAGGTTTTTGTAGCGTCAATTTGTTTGCTCCCAGGTCGATGATGGCGCCGTATTCGCACAAGAAGTCCACACGAGAAAAACGTCCCTTGCACAGTCCGGAAGAACGACGAACTTCCCCGGGCCGGTTTCAGCGTAGATTTCGACTCGAGCAGTGCACCTTTCGAAAGCTGTTATGAGGTGCTTTCGGGCTGTTTGGATATGTTCTCAATCCCAAGGAGTCGTCACTTTCCTAAGGTGTCGAGATAGCCTCCCACTTAAGGGAGAGAAGTCCGGCCCAGTATCCACGAGTGTCGACGCGTAATTGCCGTCGATGACAACGAGAGGTAGTTGGGTACTGTTCCGGGAGCGTCGTTCCCGGCCGTTTCGTCGCTAGAGGGAAGCTGTCCGGCGTTCTTAGAGGATCTTCTTTTGTCAGCGAACTGAAACTCCACCTCCCGCAGTTGCCGCGCTTAGTTTTCCAGGCGAGTAGCGTGAGGTGACAGGCTTTCATGCCGGGATTTACGCACAGGCGGTGCTGGCCGACGTGGTGACGGTGAACAAGATTCTCGAAGGGAAGCGGGACATGAAGACGGGGGCGACAAAGGTATTCTTAGTTATCTCCTGGACGCTCGCCGTATTTCGGGCGCGGGTCGTCCGGCGCGAATCCTCGCAGGCCCATCTGGCGGTAGGGGCACCGCCGGTAAATGTGGTCGGCTTCCCCTTTAGTGGTAGCACACCGGGCGTCTGTCAGTAGATCGCCACAGGTCTGTCTTCCTGGGCGCCGAAAGCTCCGAACGGGCGTACGGGAATAGTTCTTCTTGGCGTCGTGGTTACTGCTGGGATCGGGCGTCTCGTCGAATGGGCGCCTGGTATGGACGCATGGCAGGCGGTGACCGTCGGGCTACTGCGGCATATGTCACCATTGGCTCTTCAGGTAGTTCCACGATGACGGGCGTGTCTGGTTGGATGGTTCTCTGAACTTCCTATCTCAAAACTTCGGAACTGGAGAGCGATTTCGGGCCTGCGCCAGAAGGCAGCAGCTTCTTCAGCTTCTCCTGGACGACTTCGTGGATGATGTCATGGTTGCCGGGGAGATGGGTACCAAGGCGGGATTCGAATGTCCCCAGAATAGGCACATCAATGTGTTGCTGGTAGCGTCTGGCGCGTGCTAGTAGGGCCCGTTTTATACTTGTCGCCTCCGTGAGGAGCTCGTCAACTGTTGTTGGGGGATTGCGGATGAGTCCACCGAATATCGCGCTCTTCACACCCCTCCCCAGGTGACGCAGCTTCTCCCCTCGGTAGCCTGAGGGTCGGCGCGGGCGCTCAGGTGAACATCCTCGACAAAGCTGGTCAAGCTCTCATTTGGGCCTTGGGTTCTTGTTCGAAGGATGTCTTCGGCCCTCTCGCGTCGGTGTTGGCTGGTAAATGTCTTCTTCAGTTATTGCTTACACACCTCCCCCAAAGTTAAAGAAGCCTCGTGGTTCTTCAGCCAGTGTCTCGCAGTTCCTTCCAGTGAGAAGTATAATTTCTGCAAGCATTGCTCTGCTGTCCACCCGTTATTGCGGGCCACACGTTCGTAGTGTTGCAGCCTATCCTCGACGTCCTCGTGGACCTCTCCGTGGAAAGGCGTCAGAATCCGGGGTGCGACGGGCAGATATACGATGGACGTGGCGGCGGCCGGGGTCTGCGACGACTGGATGTTTATTGGAGGCCTCGTTGACTGCTTGGTCTTTGTTGATAAATGTCCAAATTCCGTCGGTAGGCCTTGGGTGCGGCGACTAGATCGGGTCTCGGTCTTGTCCTTGTTGGGTCTTCGTGAGCTTATGATCAGACTTGCACTGCGGGCCCTCGAAGGGGTACGCGGCACAAATATGCGTTACCCCGTACCGCCACCATAATGTCGCGAATGACAAATGATGAGGCGGCAAATAACTGGACAAACTAAATGTTTAATGGTGGAACTTGTGCCTAAAATAAAATAGAAGAAGGTTAGCGTCACAGGTGTCGATGGCCGCTTAACAGCAGGATCAAGCACTGGGGCGAGACTGGCCTCGAATCGCAGAGCGAAGAATTTTTTGTACTCGCGTGGGCTTCTGAAACATTCGTACCTCTATCAGACGACAAGGGTTTCCAACTCACGAAAACAATAAATAGAAAGAATATATTTTAAAAAAAATGGAAGACGTTTACGATTCCCCGTAATACCGAATTAGGGCGCAGCTCTTGAGGAGGATGAAGGAAGAGTACGGAGACTGGCTATACCCCTTCTCCTCCGTACACTCGCCTTTGCCCCTCCTCCACCTCTTCACCTCCTCCAACTCCCCTCCTTCTACTCCTTCTCCTTTTCCCCCTCCTCCATACTGCTCCTCCCGTTCCATCCCTCCCCTGTCTCTCTCCTCCCTCGTGACCCACGCGACGTCACTCGTGACATCACTTGTGACCCTAGTGACCCTCGTAACGTCACTCTTGAAGACCTCGTGAAGGTCGTGACCTTTGTCTTGACCTTCACAAGTGACCCTCTTGACCCTCGTGACGTCACACATGACCTCACGTGTGACGTCATTATGGGAAACGTCCCATAATGCTACGCACAATTACGGCGACGGCGACGCCGCCTCAAGCCGGAAATGGGCGCCTATGATACGTTTACGCCTGGGAATAAATCCGCTGCCGCTGAAGCGTATTCGCTCCCGGCGGCGGCGGCGACGAGCGGGTTGAGTTTACATCTAATTCCTTCGAGCGGCGGGGCGGCGCCGGCTGCGGCAGCTGTTCTCGTAACATCCCGTCAAATATGACGAGGAGGCGCGAGAGCTGCCCCCTCGGCAGTCTCTCCCGGGCTGCGCTCCCGGCGTCGCTCCTCCCGGAAGAACGCATACTCTTGACGTGCGCAGCGTAGCGCTGCCCAAGAATGTCACTTCCGGTCCAAACAAAAACGCCTCATCCGGCAGCAGAAATAGGTCCTGGACCTATACCGCTCGCTGCCGCGTTTTCTGCCCAGCGTTTCGCTCCACCGGCTGGAGCGAAACGCTGGGCAGATTGCTAGCGGATCCGCAAGTGTAAACGTACCGAAAGAGCTGCGATCTACAAAAACTTGCAGCACCCAGGAATCGAACGAGGGCCGCCGCGCGAAAGTCAAGCACGGTAACCACTCGGCCCAGCACTCGCTCGTTCGGCGACTCGCGTCGCGAAACTCGTATGCACGCAAAACGTAATGCTAAGGCTCAAACAACAAATATTTGACAACCCAACCTCGGAGCAGCTCAAGACTGTCGCAGGATTTGATATGACCAGAGCGTTCTACAAAATGGTGCACACCGCCATACTTAAAAATTTCAATAAGTTCAACCCCAGCCGTAAAATGTGCAACTACATTAATGTCTTTCTTTCTAACTGGAGGGCCAAGATTAAGCTAGACACTTTTACCTCAGAAAGCCAAATCACCAGAGGAGCCCAACATGGCTTCGTACTCTTCCCAAACCTCTTTTACATTGTTCAAGAAAAATCTGCCCAGACAGTTGAACCTCAAACAATGACAAGAACATAACATATACGCAGATGATATTACAGTATGAACGAAAAAAAAAGAATCGCAAGGAGAACACAAAGAAATAGTGCAGAAGGGAATAGACATCATTCATGATTATGCATCCTTCATAGGACTCATCTGCTCAGCGGAAAAATTTGAAAACTTCGTGATTGCCCATGACATAGCAAGCAGAGCATCCGAGTATAGGGGTGTGGTCAACTTAACAATAGCAGGGAAGCCATTACCCCGGAAAGATTCCATTAGAATGTTGGGATTCTTCCTACAGGAAGCAGGCAAATTTAATATGACCATAAGTAGGCTAACTGGACAGGTAGAGCAAATCCTCGCCATGATACGTAGAATCACGAGACAAAAAAGAGACATGAAGGAACACGAACTTTGAAAGGTTATCGAAGCACTAATTTACTCAAGCGTAATGCACCACTGGCCGTACATTTTCCTAACTAAAACACAGCAATCCAAAGACGAAGCGGTACTCCGAAAGGCCACAAGACTTGCGCTAGGCGTACCCCTGATACGCAACTAAATGTAGGGTAGAAACCACAGGCCCCTTTAACTCATTCAGTGACAGTATAGACATACACAATATGGGACACCTGCAAAAACTAGAAACTTCACCCCAAGGTAAAAAAAGAGTCCTCGAACACCTGGGCTACAATATAACAAACCTCACTCTCATTCGATCAAGAATCCCACCCTGTGGGTAAACTACCCGGCATAAAGTTCATCCGATTTCTAACAATATACATAAAATAAGAGATATAAATTGAAAAATCGATAGTGTAAAACGCCTAGAGAAAGAGGCCGAGCACTTACACGTAGCCACCCATTATACGGACGCCAGTTTTAAAGCAAATCAATGCACGTTAGCAATAAGCAGCCAGAAAGAAATTATGACATGGGAGTGCCAGTGAGTTTTTTCCTCCATGCAAGCAGAGCTGCTAGCCATAGCCACGGCCCTAACCGAGTTCACCAAACAAGAGGACAAAGAAGCCATAGTGAGAACGGATAGCCAACTTCTTTTTATATTTAGATATGAATGATATAGTAAATATATATGATACAATGAGTTACATAATATATGCAGATGACACCTATCTTTTTCTTTCAAGGAACGACGCTGACCAAAATATACACGAGTAAAATCACATATGTTGATAAGCTAAATGCTTCGACGAAATAAAATTCCTTAAAAATAAATCTAAATAAAAATAAAGCCGTTCTATTCAGATCACGAAATACAAAATGTACCTACATGACAATCCTTTCACTTGGTGGAAATGAAATAAATATAGTAGAAAATGTAAAAGTACTAGGAATAATATTTAATGAATACATATGTTAAACCTTTGCAACAAAAAGTAATGAGCTATCGAAATTTGGGCGGGGGGGGGGGGGCAACATATAGATACCGAAACATGAATCCCCTCTCTGTTACGCTACTTATATACAAGTCTCTTTTTTACACATACTACAACTATTGCTTTTTATTATGGGGAAACATGAATGACCACCACAAATTTTAAACTAATACATATTCTTCACCAAAAAAAAACATTTCGAGTTTTATGTCATACAGCATACGATAGTCATACCAAGCCATTATTTGATAAATTTAATATAGTATGAATTTATACACTAGCACTTTGCTACAAAAGGTATTTTAGATAGAATGAAAAATATGTATCTATCAATCACCCAACTTGAACTTAGACAAGCAATTTTTCCGACTTGTAATAGTGAGATATGGATAGTGCCACATTCAAAACCCAACTATGGGAATCAGATGCTGAAATTTAGCCTCCCCCATCTTCTGAAGGGGTTTTATGAACTCTATATACAGGGTGTCACAAAGAAAAATTTACAGGGTTTTTTTTACCGCTAAAAATAAGCTAAGCCATCGCCGAACGCTCATTCTCAGCCCAAAGGTAACGTTAGAGGTCACAACCAGATGCCAAAGTTTCAGCCCGGTTGTTGCATACTTCGCATACTTTTAGAGCTCAGCTTTTAAAGGGGCCCCGCAATCATAATTAAGCGTCTACCTTTTTGCGGTTTCCACGTCTCTTGGGGTTCGGGCAAGCCAGCGGGCACGGAGAGAGTCACTAAATATCAGTGCGTCATATTTTAACCGGACGACGCGGAAACCTCCTCCACCGACGGGGCGACCCGCGGTACCGAAAGCGCGCGTAATGTGACGTCTTAGGTCCTGGGCTTACTACTGGTCAGAGCAGCTAAAAGCTTCTTTTTAGTCGAGATACAAAATATAAGTGGCACGAACCGTTTCAATTATTTATAAAAGTAGTTTTTGTTCAATATTTGAGATCAGAAAAGAAACAAATGCAGTTTATAAAGTACGGAAACAAGAAATGATCCGTCGACATACCCGCCACCAATCGGTGGAAAAGGCGGCGCCTACTAGAAAGGAGTAGTGGGATCAGGCGCCGACACGGAAAGGTCCCGGATGTACGCGGCGGCGCTGCGGCCGTAGGGATCGAAGGACCCGGCCGGCTCTGAGCGTTCCCAAGGCCTTCGGTGAGCAGCTTTGTCTTGCGGTTTGGCCGTTTCGCGGTATGGCAGCGCGAAGTGGCTCCCATTCTGAACTGATCTTTACCCCGTGTTTGCTGTCGTTTGTGGCCAATGAAGTGTCATGCTGAATTTGTGTTTAATCGCCCAGCAAATGCAATGAGAGCCGCTCTAGCTGCCCGCTACATACAGCCTATCCAAAACACGCTTTAGTGGCGCCCTCTCGCGCCGTCGACACGGAGTACGGCAGCCGTGAGCGCTCGCTCAGCTCACTACCCCTCGTCTGGTTCACGGCCACTCAAGCAACCAAGGACGTCATGAAGGAGGTTATTTTTTGCTTGTTTTTGTAATTTTAATTTGCCTATAACTTCTAAAATAAATCGAAATTCGAGAAAAGAAAAGTGTCATTAGGTTACTACGTTCAGTGCGCTCAGGTTTGGTGCAAATTAAAAATTAGTAAAAAAGCCATTGCAGGGGCCCCTTTAAGCGCCCGGTTCCAGCTTGAGAGGCGTCGGCGTCGGCGTTATCGCGCGGTGCATTATGGGCAACGTCCCATAATGCACCGCGCAGAAACGTCACCGTGCCGAAATTTCACCGTGACGAAACGTCACCGAGACGTTCCGGTGTAAGTCACGTGCCGAAACGTCATTGAGACTTCCACTGAAACGTCGAGTGACGACGCGCGTTTCGCGCGTGAAAGAGGGAGGAGGGGAGGAGGAGAGAGTACGGATATGGAAGAGGTGCATACCCTCCCCTCAGTATCTCCCGTCCTCCTCCTCAAGTGTTGCGCCTCTAAATCGGCGTTACAGGAAGTTGTAAACGCCTTTCATTATTTTAGTTGTTGTTTTAGAGCGCAGCTCTTAGGCGCCCGTTTCCGGCTTGAGCGGCGTCGCCGTCGGCGTAACCGTCCGAGGTCACGTGACCCCCAGGTCACGTGACCCCCAGGTCACGTGTCTCCCAGGTCACGTGAAACCCGAGGTCACGTGATGATGGCGATGACGATGCGGATGCCAATGACGTCATCAGTGACGTCACTGATGACGTCATCGGCATCCGCATCGTCATCGTCATCATCACTGATGACATCATCAGTGACGTCAATGATGACGTCATCGGCATCCGCATCGTCATCGTCATCATCATTGATGACGTCATCAGTGACGTCACGTGACCCCTCTGAGGCATTGTGACCCCCCCGAGGTCACTTGGCCCCCCCCGTACCCTTCCCTCCTCCTCCTCAAGAGCTGCGCTCTAATTCGGCGTTACAGGGAGTTGTAAGCGGCTTTCACTTTTTTCTCTCCCTTTGCCTACATGCTTTTTTTAGCAATGGAAATTATGTTGCCTTTCCCGTGCTGTCTTATCGATATGTCGAATGCTAGTGTCTACGTTTATATTTGTCTTCCCTTCCTTTGCTGGTACCGGGGGGGGGGGGGGAGGCTAGTCAAGCAGCGTTTGAGTTGATTTTTTTTTTGCCATCTCTCTTTCTACCAGGAATCGATAATTTTTTTAATTGTATTGAACATGCCTACAGAGCCTTTCTACAGAGTGAGCTACCCGCATACATCCACAGCATTCTGTAACTACACATGCACAAATACCCGTTGCTAAATATTAGTGTCCAACGGGTCAGAGGGCATTAGGGTCAGAGAGCGAATAGCCAGGCTCATGAGCTCACCCACGAACCGAATCCGAGACTCCCTTATGCATGGCGGCAGACAGCGCAAACAAAAAATTAACCGAAACAGACAAAAACATTACTCTTACAGCGATATCACTAACGGATGGCCGTATTTTCGGAAAAGCAGCGCGCGGTAGAACACGGCTGACGAGGCTGACGAGAGATGTCACGTCACGACTTTCCTTCCCGCTCCTCTTCGCTTCGCCCCCTCGAGCAGGTGAACCGAAGCGAGGGAGAGAGAAGCGAGGGGGAGAGAAGCGAGGCCGCTTCCCCTCATTCTAAATGTCAGAAGAGAATCGTGACGTCACATGCTTCGCTTGCTCGCGCCCTTCTTTTTCAAAAGTACGGCCATCCGTTTGAAATATTCACATATGAGTGACGTTTCGGAGTTCATAGCGTTCTGTTCAACGCTTCTACGGCCTTTGTTTGCCAAATCCAAATTTCGGTTCAGCATCCCTTTAAAGCATTTACCTTTTCGCAGTTTCATTCTCTGTAGGCGCGCCTAGTCTGCTGCTCGGTTTGGAGTTCGAATATCTGCTGTGAATATAAGTTCTTACTTTTATTATAAATTATTTCTTGAAATTTTGATATTTTACAAGGCGTTACAGTAGGCTACCGTCGATCATGAAAACGCTATTCACTATTCACGGGTTTATAAGCAAGTGACTGAAAAACGGTCAGATACCTAACGTTTCAAGGTAAAGTAAAAACAAACAGTAGAATGAGAAAGAGAAAAAAAGTTCAATAACGAAAAGGAAGGGCATTTAGTTGACGTTTCTAGGTTATGTACAGTCGCCGGCCATACGAGCTCCCCCGACCGAACGCCGACCGGAGCAGCGAAAATCCCGCACGCGACGCGTCGAGCGTTGCCGCGTTCTGGGAGCCGGGCTATTGGGACCAAAACCATTCCGTTATCAAAGGGGTGGACGCAGGAAGTTTGACCGCATTCCGCGTTTTGGAACGTGAATCTGAAGCACGGCCGATTGCAATCCCGCTTCCGGTTGTAGGTAAACGCAGACGGCTTATCGAAATTCTTCACCGCATATTATCTCTGACGTGTTATTTGCTACTTTTTTATTTGCAAAACCGGTTGGTCATTTTAGATATTTCCTACCCGAAGAGTTATCTTACGCACAAGCTTTCTTACAATCTTTCTTAAACCTAGACTAGACAATGACAAGCGATTTTGAAATAATTTATTTAATCTATAAATATGTGCTATAGATAAAAAAATGAAAGATTTGTGCCCATGCAGAATAAAGATTCAGGCACTTTTCATGAACGCGTTATATCGAGGAGACTATATTGTTCTGCGCTCAGTAGCATGTTACTTCGCCAAGGGTAATTCTCTACACGATCACTTTGCAGATGGCTTCCTGGTCGGCCACTTCTCGCTTGCCGAAGGATCATTGTTGTCATGCCTGATATCATATCAAACATGTTCTTTTTTTCATTTGCAAGCATCGATCGAACACTGCTGCTTTCTCTACGCCTAAAGCAAGATCCAGTTTATCAGCAGCAATAACATCATCTCGGAACACTTGGGACCAACACCCGGAGACGGCAATTCCAATCGGCCATGTTTTTGTCATATACATTTCTAAAGGCTGGAATCCTGATAAAGGCTATGCGTCCACCCCTTTAATAACGGTATGGAATGGTCCCAATAGCTCCCAAAACGCGGCAACGCTCGACGCGCCGCCTGCGGGATTTGCGCTGATCCGGTCGGCGTTCGGCCGGGGAGCTCATATGGCCGGCGACTTTACAACCGCCTGGAGACTGTCCACAGATAAGAGACCCGACTATGAATTATTGCTGAGGAAGGTCCTCGAAAAATCGCGTTCAAAAAAGCACGCACACAAGAGCAAAGAGCACAGAGACTGAACAAGACGGAACAATAAAACGGTCGCGGCCTTTTCGGTTTCTTTCCCATCCATCATATATTCCGTAGATTATAAAAAATGAACGATGCCTGGCAGGTCGCGAAGGACACTTTCCGTTCGGGAATTGTGATCTCGGGCAATTGTTACGTCGACAGGACTAGTTGAAATATATCAAAGTATAAGTAAAGACCACACTACAAACCGAATTGTTTATTTCATATATATATATATATATATATATATATATATATATATATATATATATACATGTAAATATTATTTTTTTTTTGGGGGGGGGGGTTGCAGTAGGTTTCTTTGTTTGCTCATGAGAAAATTACTGGGAGTGTAGGGGGCAAGAAAACAGAATGGGAGATGGAAAGACCACTCCGGTGCCGGTTTTGGTGATTTAATGTGTGTTCTCTTGAGCACGGAGTTTTGGTCTAGGTTTTTCTCCCCCCAAACAGACGCCGGTTTCGGTAATGTCTCCCTTCTGTCGGCATCGATTTATTGGAGCAGTTTCAGGCTATTCTCTCGTCTTTTCTAAGCAGGAATCGTATTTGTAAACGTATAATATATATATATATATATATATATATATATATATATATATAAATATATAATCGCGGACAATTTGGCTTTTCTGGTAAGGATTTTTCTGCTGTGCGCGGAAAGGCGCGCAAAAACGCTAAATGCGTATCTGCGCGTTTGGACGGCACTCTAAACTGCTTGCGTGTAGTAAATCAAGTTGCGAATCATCCTACGATAGCCACTGACATAATGACGAACGCAGGTTTCCCCTACTTATGATCACATTTTCTGCTTTGCGATTCGCTCTTCGCACTTCTTCACGGAGAGGAGGAGTGAGAGTGCGAGGATTTGTCAGAGTTAACGCCAAGCTCGGGTCGCGTGAAACCAGTGTTTATAGTACAGGGGAACCTCAAACGCACACGCGAGCAGTTGTACCGCCATCTCGAAGTTCCCGGGCAAACTGTCTGCTCTAAGCAATCTGGGGCCGGCATTCGGTCAAGCCAATCCGAGTCTCGCGCTGTCCCGCGCGCGACGAGAGCTACGAGATTAAGACGCAGGGTACCGCGGCCCGCGCAGGCAAACCTGGATAGCGAGCGTATGTATGTAATGCTCGCGGCGTTGCGTACGTACGGATCATCCGCATTCATCGAGCACGCAACGCTAACGCAAAAGCTGAGTTCTTTCCGTTGCTCCTCTACGCAATGCGGAGTGCAAGATTGTCTGCTTCTTTTGCAGGGGTTGTGGTGACGTCAGAACGGCGAGCTTTGATTGGCTCTGGTTGGGATGGGTAGACCTCGAGGATAGCCGCCTTGCGGTCTACCCACTCCCCTTCGCATCGAAGCCAATCAGAGCTCGGCATTCAACGTCACCGCAACCCCCGAGGAAGAAGCAGACAAACTTGCACTCCGTATACTAAGACTCTCCAATGAGACGCTTTGAACTCGCCTCTCGCTGCGTTTCTTACGCTGCCAGTAAACATAATGAATACCCGCTTCTGCAAAGAGTACAACAAGAAGTTCAAACCATAAAGGTTGCAAATTTTGTAGACTCAAGCAAACAAGTCTTTCCCAATTGCCTGCGTACCCATGCATAACTACACAGCATTCTATCACGATCAAACTGGACGTGCCACGTTGGTTCACCGACATTTCTATATTGAAAGAAACGCAACCATAATAAAAAAAGGACCACTACCATCACTGGCAAGCAATACACTTGCATCCAACTGACTGCGCTTGACAAACGTTGGTTGTCCGAGTTCTGTTCGCAGCTTTGAGCACGACATGCTCAGGTTATTTCTTCCCGTGTTTGTTTCCTTTTGTTTTGTCTTTTGTTTGCGTTGCATTCGTACTTGCTGGAGTTTGATGGGGTCAGCACTGGTGACGCCTTCATGTCGGAAATGGTGGTTTCCGCTCATTTGCACGCACGTTTTCTTCTCGCCACGTCGTGACTGTCGACGGCCGGCCTCTGACGACTCTGTTTTATAGTTTTCTTCTTTTTTTGCCTTTCGCCATTTTCGTACGTTCGTGTATCGGGTTCTTGACTGCGGTTGTGCGTCGGAAATTGCTGTAGTTTCCTTTATGACAGCCGGCGTTAGGTCCTTCCCATCTTCCCAAAGCGGGCGCGGGGATTTGACGAGCCGACAAGTTCTCGGATTGACTGTCGGGCTAGCACGGGCAGCTCATCATCACCGCTTTCTCTTTTTCGTTTTTGGCTGGGTTGAATTGAGTAAACTACCTACAAACTGTTTTACAAACAAAAACTGGCCAAAAAAAAACGTTTATCGTGGTGATGGGTCAACTCTTGTAGGTCGTCGAACGCGCCCATAGACATTCCATGTATAGTTATTTATGATTAATTTTGTGCCTTCGTAGTTTCAGCTTGATATTGAACAACATCCGTGCCTCAAGTCAATGCAACGGCAGAAATTGTGCAAAATGTGGATGAAAAACACGCAGAGTCAAATGAACCTTCAAAGAAGGCACAATCCGGAACTGACAATATTGTGTCACGGTGGCTTCATTCTGGATTCACCGAACCGCTGCCTGGTAATGATGGATAGTGAACGATGCGCGACCCATGACTGGCTGCTTTCTAATGGCGCCATTTTAATTTTGATATTCAAGCACATATTCATGCGTTACGTGACTTGTCTTGGGAAATATCAGAAAAAGTGGCTTCTAAGGGACCTTCAAGAAACAACACGGTGAGAAAAAAGATTACATATCTTGAAAAACCGCACGACGTGAGGTTTTGAACAAACCATTAATCCAGATCTGCTCCCATCAGTATATCAAAAACTCTGTCCTTACCCTCCTATCTGGTAATCACGTTCGATGGACCGGGATATTGGAGAGACGAGCGTTGATTTAGTTTTTTCGTTTGGGTGGTCAGTTTTAACTTGGCACGCGTGTGCCTGTGAGCTGAAGTAAATATTTAGAAAAGATTTGTACCAGTAACGTTGTTTCGCCTTGTTTGACGGCCACATAGCAAAGCAAGAAATCCACTCTCCCGTTTACTAATAGACTAGTCTCACCGCAGCTACACTGACGCTGGCGTTATGCAGCGCGTAAACGTTGGTCATTCTGTATGGTGCCACAAACTCGATCCTGCTCTGCGCGTTCGCAAACCCTGCCGCCCTCCTGCTGTGGACTGAAGGTATGGAGGCGTCAAGCTTCCACCAACCGTCTGGAGAAGTAACGTTCATGAGTGACGGAAAGACGAACGTAACAGCTCACCTTAGGAGTATTCGTATTAACCGAGCTTCTGCTTCAGTATTCGTGGCTCGAAGAGATTCTAATATCGTTTTGTGAATGCTGCCTCAGGTGGGCACACTTTTGTCATGTGCTTCTACTAGATATTCTGAATATTAGGATCAATAAGTCTCGTAACAATAATTTTCGCAAGATCGTCCGTGCAAAAAATTTATTATCTGGGTCTTTTCTTGCGCGCGCGCATGCCATTTAGAGTGGTTCTTAAAAAGTGAAGGTAAATTATGTTTAATATCAAAAAACATCTCAAGAATTGACAAAAGCAAGGACGAAAATACGTGGCTTTTGGAAATGCCTTCGATGCACAAGCTTTCATTAGAACATTACGTGCTTCGGAGCTATTGGGGAGGAGATAAAACACTCACGCCTCACACTAGCTGGGGACATCAAACCGCCTTTTCTTGCTTGTTTTTGCTCAGAGAAATCAAAGATGACGACTCGAAGGCCGCTGCTCGTTCAACCAAAGCTCTCGTCAGAGCGAAGCGCTCGTGTCCAGATTGTGCTAGGCGAGCTTCAATTTCTTCGTTACGATGCATCAGTAAACAACTTCAGGCCTAGGGTTTTTAACGTGCATCACACGGCAATGATGATGTCCCTAGATTTTAGGGTGTTTTCAATTGATTCATCAAAGTCACGTGTTTTATGAGCGGCATTTGTAATACAAGGTGTGATGAATATGAGAAAGTGTTGATTAACTGCAAACGTCTTCGCCTTAATCCGCCTCTCCACAGGCTATAAGCCTCCGGCGTTTCCCAGGGGGCGCTGCGGAAAAGAATTTGTAAGGACTTGGTTTAGAAAGCACAAACCTGATTGTCTCAAGCTGTAACATATGTAGAAGCGTGCCTGCTCTGGTGCAAAACGCGAGATCACGAGAAAAATAAAAAGAAACAACAAACATTCTAACGCCGTCGAAGCACAGGTCGAAAATAGAACGCTAAGGGCGTGAGCCAAGAAAATCCGTTTCACGCATTTGAAAGTAAATATAAAAATAAAAATAAAAGCGTCGGAATGCCAGATGTTCCGACATTACCAACCAGAGATCAGAGACGCGTGTCCTAGCGGTGGTAGCATGAATCTGACATTTTCGATTGTCTTGCGGCGTTGAATCTAGCCGATTCCAGACGCTGAAAGGTATATTTTTCTGTTTTCCAGCACTGCACAAAAAGATAAAAGCTCAACGAAGGTGCCATAAGTAGTGCGACGCCAAATCAGGTGAGTTTGAACTACCCAAACTGAGGGCGTCAAAGTTTGTTCAAAGCTTCAGCGCAGGCGGCCTATGCTCCTCACCAAGGAAAAACTCACTCATGAGAACATGCACCCAATCTGCGCAGGAAGAGTGTCCAGTAAACTTCAAAAGCTCTCAATGGTTTCAGCTGCTTCCTCTCTTAAACACAGGCTCTCTTGATAGTTACGGCACGCCCGCATGCCATCACGATGCTTGTTCACTTGGAAACGGGCACGGGCAGGGACAAAGTCCGGGAACGATCCTTGAGTCATGCAGCAGAGAGTTCGCTCTACGTACTTCGAACTGCGGTTCGCTAAGCGTGTACTGAAGCATAAGTGCACCGGTTATCCGTAGATCATTGTTTGTTTGGTTTCTTATAATAAAAAGTAATGCAGTATAATATTACTTCGTTGTAACAAATTACCGTTCAATTTCTCAAATTGGTGGCTTTTCCAAGTTTCCTTGGCTTGTTATACGTGCGCGAATGCTTCTTTATTTTCGTCAGAAACTATACGCATGTGCAGCATGGCTTCCATGAGTGGCCGGAGTGTGGATAATAATTTGTGTATTTTTTATATATTATGCCGTGCATAGATTGGTATATGACATATGTGTGATATGTCGAGAGCGTTTGAGAGAGTTAGTCACAAATTATTATTGCGGAAACTTCGTCTATCTTCATTTTGTCCAGGATTTATGTAGGTGGTTTGAAAGCTATTTGTTACCCCGTGCAAACAGTGTTCGAGTTTCTGACAGTCTCTACAAACTATTTAGTTCGACATCGGAATTTTCTCAGGGATCAATCCTATGCCCCGTTTCGTTTGTGATATTAATTAATATTATAGTGTCTTATGTAAGTTATTCTCAACTGCTACTATTTGCTGATGATATTAAGTTATTCATGAGCATACGTACTATTCTAGACTGTAATATACAACAAAATGATGATAATGCAATTAATGCAAAGGGGCAAGCGAGCTGGACAGAGAATGACGAAAATGATCACTGGAGAAGGGGAACAAGGGGGACAAAGGACAGACACGAATCTCCAAACCCAGCTAGGTGTCTTTAATTCTTCAGTTGTGTAAGCTAAAACAACTCTCTCTCGACCTTCAAAAAACAAAGGTGTAATTTTTTTGCCGACGGCATGGCAGTTGTTGAGTTTACATACATTCTCGACAGAATTCCAATCGAGAATGTATTAATTATAAAATATATTGGCGTGTGTGTCGATAGTGGTTTAACTTTCAAAACCCATATATCTTTTATCGAGGGGGCAATGCCTATAACATGTTAGGTATAGTATCTCGATTCGCAAAGAAGTGTAGGAACCCCCATTCTTTTATGTGTCCTTTTCACATTCTTTAGTAAGGTCACGACTAGAATTTTCGTCTATCACATAGAACTCAATATATAAAATGCAGGCTATGAGCATTGGGAATGCTCATAAAAAGGTTACTCGAATTGTGTATGATAGATTATTTGAGCGACGCTTTTATTGTAGCTATGAATATTTACTAAAAATGTTTTCACTTCCAATTTTGTCTACCAGGAGAACTGTTCGTGACTTTGTGTTTGTGCATAAACTTATAAATTGGGCAATTGATTCTGCGTAGAGTCTTGAGAAAGTTAATTTTGATGTTCCTTTGCGTTTAATCAGATATTTTGTTAGTTTTAAGTTTACTCGCCCTGTAACACTTTGATACTTCCTCGATCTATACTTCGTTTCAGCTTGGGTCCAGACGCAGCCGATGCTACAAGCACGAGCGTGTGGCCCTGAACAGTGTCTGTACTGCACGAGCGCGCGTGCTTGGCAGGGACGCTGGAAGCCTCGAGCTCGCGCTTGTAGCGTCGGCTGCGTCTGGACCCAAGCTGAAACGAAGTATAGTCATCGTATAATACCACCGCTCCACCTTCGCCATAACGTTTCGTCATCAATTAGATTGTGCCACAGCCAATTGAATGAGCACTTATTTCCTTTTATTTCTTGTATTTGTTACTTGTAAACGTTACTTTTTTGTCTATTGCATGTTGGCGATGCTGTACCAAAATGAAGAACTTCTTTGATTGTTTTTGGGACACTTAAAGTATATATTAAAACTCTGCTTTTTAATAACGCGTACGGTATCGGAGTACAAAACAACCCTAAAGGTTTTTGGTTTTTTTTTGTGTGCTTTCCGAAAAAGTTAGTAGTAACAAACATGTACGAGCTTGCACAGCGACCAATCACAGAGCACGCAGGAGGGCGGGGCCTAACCCGATCCGACCAATCACAGCGCAGGAGGGCGGGGCCAAACCCAATCCAACCAATCACAACGCAGTAGGGCGGGGCCCTTTCCCTCTCTCCCATCCCAGTGACCAATGTCAGGCCGTGGGCATCGATGGCCCCGCCCACAGGGCATTAGCCAGTGACCAATCGGAGCTCAGCAAGGTCCCGCCCTCGAGTCACGTGCTCGGTATAGGTGTGATGTCACGTGCGCGTCGCGTGCCAGAAGCGTGCCACTTACCACAAACCTCAAACCGCAAACCACAAACTAAGACAAGTTTGTCAACACCTGATCACACCACAAGCGTGGTTGACCAGGTGTTGACCTGGTCAACCACCTTTTTTAGATAACATGCAGAGCATATGTCAAACGTGCTCAGATATTTTGGTCTGCCGCTGCGTTTTTTTTGTGACACTCGCCGTTGAACTCGGACGTCTCCTTCCTGACGACGACATTGATGTGACTGTGCACTTTTTTCATAGTCAGCTCCATAACCGCATTTGTGGACGGTAATATCACAGTAGTTCGATTCAGCGAGTTTGCACTGAAATAGCTGCTCGGTTGGAGCATTATCAGGAACAAGGCTCGGGATTCTCTCTTGTCGGGATCAAAGTTTGTACTCTTAGTTTGGGACGATTCCTTCCTCCGACCGTTGGTAGCGGACATTTTTCTCTGCCGAAGCAACTTGTCTCAAAGCAACGCGCCTCGTCAGTGTCAGTGAGCGTCTTCACCAATCTGAACGGGACATGTGCTTTGTGTTTGCGGTGCTCGCCGTTTTGCATCCTGCAAACGGGGCTTACAGAGGAAGAGCATCCTCGTATCGTGAACATATGTGCAAGTATCTGTTTCCGAAAACGTACCCTGTAACCTTCCCCCCAAGACGTGGAGGCTTTTTGAGCGTAAAAATTGTGTCTCAGTGAACGTGTTTGGTTATGAGAGCGAGAAAAACTTTGTCTACACCCCTGAAGGTAGTTGATGACGCGAGTTGGACCAGCATGTCGATCTTCTCCTTGTTGAGAACCATTTTGTGGGCATTACAAACTTTGCGAGGCTTTTTTTCAAATGCCAAAAGCCTACGCTTTCGTTGTAAGAGGTGTCTAACCGGGTTTCAGAGGCAAAAAACCCTATCTGACCATCTCTCAATGTGCAGGGACAAGAAGCCGGGCAAAACCGTCTTCCCAAACAAGGGTGACGAACTGTATACTTTCGGAGCACGCATGTCATGGAAGAGTTCCCCTTTTATTGCGTTTACGACTTTGAAGCGATTCTGGAACCGACTCAGTCGACGGGCAATGTTTACGAGAATCACGTGCCCAGCTCTTTCTGTCTTCTCGACATCCGCTCAAAAGATTCGTCCATTGTTGAGGAATACCTCTATCGCGGACCCGACTGCGTAGAAAGATTCATTTTGATTCTCAACTTTCTAGCGAAGGAAATACCCCGATTGATCAGGTCGAGTGAAGTGCCTCTTGAAATGACTCAAGAAAACGAGGCTTCCCACGCGGACTCTTCCCGCTGTGGCATTTGCAACGAAAGCTTTAGCAAGAAAATGAAAACTCGCGACCACGACCACATGACGGGAGAGTATAGGCGGGCGCTTTGCTCCCAGTGTAACCTAAACCATCGAATCAACAAACATACCGTTCCACTCATAGCGCATAACCATTCCTACGACCTCAGTTTCTTTCTAGGCAAGCTTAATTTGTTCGAGTCCAAGGATATTAACGTACTCGGAAGCTCGTGCCAGAATTTTAAATTGTTAGAGATAGGCAACCTTCGCTTTATTGACAGCCTCGCATTTCTTAACGCAAGCCTGGAGACGCTCGTGCAAAATCTCCACTCTAAGGGCACAGAGCATTTTTGTTGCCTTCGGCAGTCCTTTCCCGAGCATGTCGACCTCCTTGCCCGCAAAGGAGTGTTTTGTTATAATTTCATTACAAGCTTTGAGAGTTACGAGGGTCAAAGCCTCCCGCCACGAGAGGCCTTTTTTAACAAGTTGACTGGGCACGGGTCGAAAAGATTGCTCTGAATCCGTTCGACAACAAGCGATACATTTGCAGCGACGGGATTACGACGTTTCCTTTTGGACACAAGAGCGTTTTAGGAAGCGAGCGATCTGCCTCCTCACCACACGCCTCGTAAATATTTTGGACTGTGGCGCAGTTGCTCGCGTTTCCCACCGGTGTGTGTTGAAAACTTCTTGTGTACATTTTTGTATAATCCGCCAGTGTACGGAAGCCGCGGATCCTATCTCTCTTCTCATCTCACACCCTGACCTTGTAAATATATTTTTGGCTTGTATCGCGCGCATTGCTTTGTTATTCAACAACTTTTTTTTTGCCTCGGATGTGTCTTGATACTGCTTGTGTTGTACATTTTTGTGTAAAGTGTTTCCAGTGGTTTCTTGTGTCGCGTAGAGTGATTTTAAAAGCCGTATCTGTATTTATAAGTGTGCGTGTTTTTAGAGCGAATGATAATAAAAAACATGAAACATCATATCTGTCTCGTCTTTAGCGCGTATGGATGCGACCACTCTCCGGTCCATTTCCCACAACACGCTCCGTTCAGCAGCTGCAGATGACGCTAAAATTAGCGAGAGATGACGTGAGCGCGATAGAGTTGACGCCATCTACCAAGCTGGCGCTAAAATTAGCGAGAAAATGTCTCGTGATAATGGTAAAAGTTCACGCCAGCTAAGAGATTCAGCTGCGCGCCACCCCTCAAAATTAGGTATATACAGCTTACCATGTGCGGGAAGCGCACGGCAGGGTAACTTCAATGCTTTACGCTGGGCCAAGATGTATAGCACGGCCTGTAAACTTCAAAGTTTTACCGTCACCCCAGCCAAAATTTAGCGGTATCCAGCTGGTGCTAAGGGAATCTTCAGATGACGGCCGAATTTAGCGGGTCGAAGCTTTTACCACCAGATGTCAGCAATTTTTTGGCGATTAGCACTTCAAAGTTCTAACGCTAGATGGTGTCTATTCAAAAACAAATCACTGGGTCCAGCGCGGTCTGTGAGTTTCAAGACTTTGCCCCACCGTTTAGCAGGTCCACTTCAAAGATTTACGCTGGACCAAGATTTAACACGGTCCGCCAGCTTCAAAGTTTAACCGTCACCTCACCCCCCCAATTTTGCGGCTGATGCTAATTGGACCGTCACATGACTTCCAAAGTTTATAGCGAGTCGAAGCTTTTACCACCAGATGGCACCCAAATTTGACGACGACCACTTCACAATTTGAACACTAGATGGCGCCTACTCCCGAAAGTCCGCCAGCTTCAAAGTTTAACCGTCACCTCACCCCCAATTTAGCGGCACCCAGCTGATGCTAATTGGACCGTCACATGACGTCCAAAGTTTATAGCGGGTCGAAGCTTTTACCACCAGATGGCACCCAATTTGAATGAGGACCACTTCACAATTTGAACCCTAGATGACGCCTATTCCCAAAATTCGCTGCGTCTTTGCAAAGTTTTTGCGAGCTGGCCCCAAATTTTAACAGGGTCGCTTTAAAACTTTACGCAAGAACAACATCAATCACTGTCCGCGAGCTTCAAAGTTTTACAGTCACCTCAAGCCCAATTTAGCGGGACCCAGCTGCTGCTATTTGGGACCGTCACGTGACGCCGATTATCAGCGGGTCGAAGACCCCAAATGCAACAGCTAAGGGGGCACCACGAGGCTACGAGTCCGCGAACACCGTTTGAATCGCGCGCGCGCGCGAAATCACGTGATAGGAAGACGAGCAACGTCACACAACCATGGTCACATGACCTGCGGCGGAGCCTTTTTTAGCGATTAAAATGCATTTACCGCGCAGCGATTCAAATTCAAAACACGTGACCATCATGTGACCGGAGCGCAGCGCCCTCTGTTGGATGCAGCACGAACCCTGTGTGACATCACGTGAGCGCCCTCTTTCGGACACAGCTCGAACCCTGTGCGACATCACGTGGTTGTTATCATGAATTGCACACACACACGAACAACTAAGACAAGTTAAGCGGTCTGGGAAGCAATGTGCTTGTAGCTCAGGGGGTAGAGCGTCGGGCTGCTGTGCACGAAGGTCGACAGGTCGAGTCCCAGTCGGCCGCGGAGCTTTTTTAATCGAATAAAATGGGCATTTACCGCCCAGCGATTCAAATACACGTGACCATCATGTGACCGGAGCGCAGCGCCCTCCTTCGGATGCAGCATAAACCCTGTGCGACATCACGTGAGCGCCATCTGTCGGACGCAGCTCGAACCCATCACACGTGAGACGCCCTGAGCGCCGCAAGGCCCCGCCCTCCTGCACTGTGATTGGTCGGATCGGGTTAGGCCCCGCCCTCCTGCGCTGTGATTGGTCGCTGTAGAAAGCTCGTACATGTTTGTTACTACTAAAGTTGATTATTACTTTGGAAACAAATATCCTTCAGTTCCCTTGTTAGCGAAAATTATAAATTTATATGCACCTTTTACAAGGTTGATATCATTCCAGTTCTGCGGCATAATTTTTAAGCCCAATATTTTTAGCTCCATTATTTCAGGATACACCTTTTTCTAACACGTTCGAATTTCCGTTTTTTCGAGTTTACCTTGCTAGGTTACGCGAAGTTATGTTTCGCCATGAAGCATAGTCCGCGAACCACAACCAGGGTAGATGCGTTTATATACAAACAAAGCAAATAAAGACAAATTTATATTTAACAATATCGTATTCTGGGCGTTGCAAACTGTCCCAAATACCACCATTAACCTGCAATAACATAATTCGCACCACACTAAGGAGGTACTGGACATGCACGCCAGTTCTTGCTTCGCCATGGCTGTTGGCTGTAAAGTCCCAACTGCAATCACTGCAATAGCTTCTGTTTTTCACACATTGAAATTAATCTTGATTTCTGACTCTTCTTTAAGCTTACGGCGAGATTTTCTCTTTCTAGAGAGGAAGATGTGAACGTAAGCTGTGTCGTTCGTTTAAAGTCCGACCTCAAGCTTTGATCACATCAAGTTACAAGAAAAATTCTGAAGTAACCAATATCGTTTTTTTAGTGTAATTTTACTACATGACTAGGCTTTATGAATGGGCTCGGGATTCTTTGACAATCATTGAAGTGAATTTTAGAAGTTTGATATAATGCTCAAAACACGCGGCAAAATATATCAATTGACACCGAACAAGTTCTTAATAAAACAAAGGATTTCTTTACACCCCAGTATTTTTTTGTGTATACTTAATGTGTGTTTTTTTTTTCGTTGTTAAGCCCGACATAGAAAGAGGTTTTCCGCAAGGTAGGAAAACCCTCCTCGCCACCCTTCTCATTTTCCTGTCTCCCACTGCTATCTTGACAACGGGGGACTCTTTCAGTTGCTGCATCTTGGGGCTGGATATGCCGGGAGCTTATGCCGGCTAATCCATCCCCAAGATGGAGCGATCAATAGGAGTCCCCGCCGTTACGATAGCAGTGGGAGAGGAGAATATGAGAAGGGTGGCGAGGAGATTTTTTGTCTTGCGGAAAATGATTTGTAGGTCGGCCTTTAACTTCACAGCACAATACTCCAATTTTGCGGGTGTGACTGGCATTCAGAGTGTCATCAAAATTTTGAGGAAACGAAAGGAGTATGGAGTTCGCTAAGCTTAAAAGTCGATCTATAGTCGGATCGTCACAATCAATGATTGA
The DNA here is from genome assembly GCA_037355805.1 of Ixodes ricinus. Classification (NCBI taxonomy): domain Eukaryota; kingdom Metazoa; phylum Arthropoda; class Arachnida; order Ixodida; family Ixodidae; genus Ixodes; species Ixodes ricinus. The sequence continues at coordinate 9,932 of JAZHYW010006601.1, read as the reverse complement.
ACCCAAATAAGGGGAGTTCGTTGAAAGCAGCTAATCTCGATCGTTGTTATCTGGAACATTTTTTGTAGAAGTTAATTCAGCTTTTATTTTCATCCGATTTCATCAGTCGCGAAGCTGGCTTTGACTACACTCTCGAAGGACGGTTTCTTTTGTCTGCTTTGAGATTGTGCCACACATTTCGCCAAATGTAATGCATGTCGAAACTCCTGTACGAGCCCGATCACGCATGCGCTCGCAAAGAAACAACAAAAGACCAGGTGTCGAAATTTGCCTGGAGGCAGAGGATACCGACAACTTCGACCGAGCGGATAATATCGTGCCACCGTTTCAAAACGTATAGAAAGTGCGAAGCCCCGAGAAGTGCGTAAAAATTAATGAGCGTCGAGATTCCCTTGCCCGTCCCCTTCCTCTTCTCTGGAGTGCTTCGAAGTTAACGCATCCCATGGGACATGCGTTTCAACAAATTTGATTTGTTGTCTGTTGGTTCTTACCCTTTTTTACTGTAGTGTCGTCGTTCAGTGCGGCGTGATTCGATGCTATCGAAATTTTGTGAGTCGTAACGCAGTTTATATAAGCGTGAAATTGCAGTTGTTCTTGCTTTTATTTATGTACCTTTTTACTCAAGCTACACTCCATTTTATTCTTTAGTGCGATTCACACACTTGCGTCGAGTCCGTCCGAGTGCAACCGGAACGAATTGCGACGTACGCGTTGCTAGGGTGACACTTTCGACTAGCCAATGGGGAGGCACGGTGCTGCACGACGCAACGATGCGCAACGCAGTCGGCGCAAATGTGTGAACAAGTGTTTAGCGCTACAACCCTTTAAAACCTGCTGGCGCGAGCGCGAGGCTTCACCTAGCGTTTCATTTGCGTGAGGACGCATGCAAATCAACGGCGCGAATATCTCGCACGTTCGCGCTATGGTATTTTGGCCTGCGTAAGCAAACTACGCATTGCAGAACGCTGAAGCTCTGTCGAAATATATGATGCTAGCGGTAGGAATATGACGCTAAAAGTTGAGAGCATTATACTAAGTCAAAAAGTTATAAATAAAGACAAACATTTTCTAATAGCAAAGGTCTATATTAGGCTAATTTCATAAGAAGACAATATTGTGCGCGCCCTCGGCATTTATTTCAGTAAAACAAACTTGTGAGCCAAAAACAACATATTGTTGTTGATTTTTTCTCGCTAAATTCTTTCACTGAAATAAATGCCCCACGCTCCCACGGTGTCAGTTATAATTTTACCGAAATAAAACTTAAATCGACGTCGGCTCGTAGAGCAATGTCTGTATTCCCTTTTATCTCTTAACCTCGTTAGCGTCATGTTTTCAGTCTTGAGAATCCTTTCCCGAAAAGTAGAGCGTCGTATTCTGAAAGAGTTACAACATTCTGCATGAGTATACACTCTCAAAAAAAAGCTAGTAGTATTTACTAGGTAAGAGCTAGTAACCGCCTGTCACATATGTTACTAGGTACCTAGTAGCCTGAGGTAGTAACGGTCAAGCTAGTAACGGTTACTAGGTCACGAAGCTAGTAACTGCTACTAGCCTCAAAGTAGAATCCACGTATTTTACTACCTCTAGCTAGTAACTAGCGCTACCTCCCGACGGAAGACCGGAAACTCAACTAGTCACGTGATTTCCGGTGAAAAAAAAAAGGTGTGCGGTTATGCCACTTACCACCAGGTGGCGGGCGCAACAAAAAATTGAAATTGGAAATGAGTAATCCAGGTGGCGCTAGTCACCGCCCAATTAAACGTACACAAAAAAGAAGCCGATTATTTAGTTTATTTCAATTCTTCCGCATTTGCATTTACATATAAACATGCACACCCACATTTTTAGCACACAATCGACACAATGCATTAACACAAACAAAGCACACACACACACATAATCGCTAACTTACGGGCGGGGGCAGTGGGGTTCGAACCCAGGAGGTTCCCAGCGCAAGGTTTCAAAGTGAGACGCGTTAGCCCACTCGGCCACTTCCTCCCCGCTCACTTCTCTGACTGCCATTAAGCCTTTTATACTGACCATTTGAGTGCGCAAACTTGTCGTCGTGTATCAGCACGTCAGTTATTCGCAGTCGACAGGTAAGTTGCGCGACGAGGCAAACCGCATGAAAGCGACGGAAACAAGCGGCCAAGGCGATGAGCGACGTTTCCTAGAAATTAAAAAACCGAGCGACGCGACGGGTGACCGTGAGAAATCGCCGTCGCTCGTCGCTGTCACCGTCGATCGCATCGTCGCTCGCTAAATCGATACATGCGGTCGCCGTCGGCGAGAAGAGCTTTCTTGCCGTCTCCGGCGGCGAACGAAGGCTGTAATTGACGGAGAGTACGACGGCAGCTGCACTCCTTTCGCGTGCTGCACTACAAAAATGCATGCAAAATTAATACCGCGTGCAGCTCGCGTCTTAATTTTTGTAGTACACTGACGAATGCTCGCGTTTTTTTGGCAAATTCAGAAAGACTCGTAGAATGCCAAAAGAGTTTTTTTTTTTCATTAGTCCCAAAGCCACATACACTATTAACGACGCACATCAACGGTTGTGACAGTGCACTGTCACGACCGAAGACAGCTCAATCAGAATCATTCAACCACCGAGCACACACAAACCGTGAAGAAGTTCTCAGTGTCAAGTAGGAGGTGGAGAAAAGCTTCTTGGACGACGAAATCCAACCCAGTGACAGCGGCACCGGCTCGTTAGAACTATCCTCGGAGCAGTCCAGGTCCACGCACACACTCGCCCCGTCGAGCGCACGAACGTTAACTATGCACTCCAACGCGGGAACACGAGAGCTGCACACGACACAAGGCAAAAACGGCAGTTTCACATAAAAGAAATTAGCGTCTTGCGAACTCCGACTGGCCCCGACCGCCCGACCGCCCAACTTGCTTGTCGTACAATGTTGCCAAGCGTCTCTTGTGAGAGAAAAACTTACGATTTAAAAAAATACAAATATAAAAAATATTGAAAAAATAAACATATTGAACTTTTTCTGTTTTCGGAAACGTTTTAGTATGTGCTACGTGGCTATTTTCATCCCAGTTAAAACCAAAATGAAAATATAAACGCTCACAAACGAATGCAAACGAGAAGGAAAGAAGTAAGACGCATGGCCATTGCATCAACAATGGCCGCTGCGCTCGCTGCAGCGCTGGGGCGCTGGCTTCCACGTCGTGCTGGTACGGAGGCTGCGATCGTTATAAAGTCAGCTCCAACCCTTAAACATGCCCCCTCATACAATATTTGACGCTACGATTGCGTGTGGATACCTCCCCTGCGTTCCGAAACAGCAAGTACGTCGCTAAAGCTGGCAATCGGGTATGAAGCAAGCGCCGCCATCTTCTCCGCGCCTTTGGGGTAGTAAATAGCTAGTAAAAAGGTAGTAATGGCTGCATTTGCTAGCTTTTTACTACCTATCGCGCGTTTGAGGTAGCAAATAGTTAGTGAAAGGTAGTAACGGTCAGAAATAGGTAGTAACTGCTGCAGTTACTAGCTTTTTACTAGCTTTTTTTAAGAGTGTAGTTTATTAATGCGGGCCAATAAACCATGTTTTATTTTCTGGGTGTAACTCGATAATCTCTCTAATCGATATATTTTTTTACTTGTATAATACATTTTTACTTTAATGGGGCTCACCTTTCAGCAATCCATTTTAAATCCGCCGAAAATTCAAACATGCGTAGAAAAAATAAATAAAACGGTTACCTTAAAATAGCGGAAAGCGCCCACCCAACGTCACTGAAACCCTCTGTGAAGAGACGCGGTTCTCCTCGAGTGGTCTGTGATGTCAACCACCACACCCCTTATGTCATTTGTGCCACGAGGGTTGTCCACTAGATCCCTTTCTCGTACCGCAGAGTCTACATAGGACAGAGGGCAGGTGTATAAATGTAACGGCGAGGGAACATTCCCTTTCCTACCGTTCCTCCCCCTCTGGCCACCTCGCAATTCATTGTCAGCCGATGCAGCTGTGAGACACGTTTCCTTGATATCACAAATCTTAGCCCGCCACAGAAACAAAACCGTGAGATAGATTGATGAATCATTTTTTATATCTCTGAAAGGAGAGGAAGCGTGCGTCAGGTGCACCGTCCTCAGCTCTGAAGAGTGACGAGGTGAACTTTATCATGACTTGTGGCAATTTCATTTGATCGCAGATAAGGTCGTGCGTGGAACCGTTTTGACGGGTTGTTTGTGTGTTTTTACCTGTTTATTTCGTGTTTTGTGCACAAATAAACTTTCAGTTGCTAGTCAGCACCGTGTCTGTCGTTACCTGTTCTACTCGTCCCTCCTTTATTTTCGCGCTATTGCCCTTTCATGATGCCACTGAAAACTCGATTAATCAAGCAATGGGCACTTGTCCCGTCAAATCGAACGATTAACGTTTGATTTTCAGATTTCCCGACTTTCGGAAGTGTTAGTAATGCATGTCTAAACAAAATGGGCTTTCGCCGTATCTTTCCGTAACGAAAATAGATAAAACAAAATTTGAAGGTAAACTAACAAGAACTCATTCTTGTAAAACACTACGGAGGCCTATTCGTTAGAATCTGAACGCGAGCAACTATTTATAACAAGCGTCAGCGGCCGACGAATTCCAGAGATGGCAAGTTGGACAAACGAAAAATCAAGGTCTGACGACGAAATCGTTAAAAACAAAATGCCAATGGAACATTTATAACTTTAATACAAAATGGTTCGCTCTGATCGTCAAGTCTCAGCTAAATGGAAGGACGACCGTAAACACTCCGAGCTAATAAAGCCGCTCAGAGTTTAAAGAAAAGAATGAAGTGCAACGAAAAAATTAATATGGAAGCATGAAAAAGACCGCACAAAATCGGGAAAAATATGAAACGTCGTCGTCCATATTGATCTCCTTAAGTAAGCCATTTGTGTGTCGCTATCTTTCTACTGGAGTGTGTGGATGGGAGTAGTCCGATAGTCAAGCGTTGCTAAGGTGTGCTCATGATTACCAGACTGCAAATCAAACAGCGCATTTTCTATCGACGGTTGCGAGTCTAGCCGCCAAACATGGTTGCAGACGCGTATATAGGAATCCTGTGTCTACCAGTCCGATCCCGTCTCGAGGGCCTTGAGTGCTCCGGCTGTGTGACTAAGGCAAGTACGACGAGTGGACGGCCCCGGCCACTCGCTAAACATCTCGGCTTACTATGACTTTTTTTTTTTTTGGCTTGTAACGGCTTTGACTTGTCCTCGGCTCACCGTCTGCATGCGAGTGAGAGTCGTCGTGGGAGGTGCAGCTGGAGATGTTTGCTAACGGAGTTTTGCGTCGAGAGTGGGGACGAGATGGAAACGAATGCCGATCAATGAAGCCCAACTAGTGCTCTAATATAGTTCAGTTGTGCCGACGTGTTGGGCCTCTGAGTTTAATCTGCTTGAATTTAATTACCTCAAGTGTGTCAGCCATGTAGTACATTGGAGGCGGAGAAGGGGGACAGGTGATATCAAATTTGAGAAAGTAAAGTTTGCAGGGGTTATTTACATATAAGTTTGTCGTTGTCAATTCTCTTCTTTTAGTCTCTTAAGTGGTTGGCGCTAAGCAGCGAGACGACGTGTCAATTTTCAGGAATTAAAATAGGTAGCATTTTTCTTCACGAAAGTCTTCCTGCAAATTTTGCTGTTATATTTCCATCTGTCGATTAAACCGTTATATGAGAAATTGCTTCTTACGAGAAACGGAACGAACTCTAACTGCAGTCCTGGCCTTCGTGACACGCGACGCCGTGTCAGCGTCGCTATGTCCTCTTTCTGTATCGTTTTTGTTTCTTGTTGTGTTCGGAGATTTTGCAGCTGACGAAGCCTTCTCAAAGCGTCTTAGAATCCTCTCTCCTGCTTCTTTTTTTTTTTTTTTTGCGTGGTTGGCGGAGTTTGCGGCGCAGGTGTTCGGACGCCGGTAACGCTTCACTCATTTCTTCAAGGCCCCATCGCAGTGAGATATGCAATTCTGCATTAAAAGCACGAACTGGTTTGTCGGGTTGTCACGTGGAAGTTAGAGCCTAGTGACCATCCCCTCTCGTCCACAAAACAAACAAAACCTCGTTCGGGTTCTGTTTCTTTCAACTAAAGCAGCTCATAGTGTTGCAAGGCTGTATTCTTTTCGACGGAACGAAAATTAAAGCGTGCCTCGGAAAGTTGTTTGAGTTTGGTACCGGCGGCATCGGTATTGTAGGAGCGACGTTGGTCTGTCTCGGCTAGTCCGGATTCTTAAACACGAAGTATCCTATTGTGTGTGGAAATCGCGAAGTCTGAGGGGGAAGGGGGTGGGGGGGTGTTTGTTTTTTCACTTCTTTATCCCTTGGTGAGCTCGTCGCGTATTCGAACGACGTACTGCAGGAATTCTTTTAGTCTGCACATTGCAGTCTCATTGATAAGAAGTTCGAATCTTTTTTTTTCTTTTGCAGCGTAAATTGATTATTTATATTTGGCAAAATCTGTGCATCGGTCTCTTTCATGAGACACTTATGGCTAAGTTGGCGACGTAAAGCGCGTTCGGTGAACAGATGAAGTATTCGTTAAGACATTTTAAAGCATCGATGTAGTTGTGCTCTAAGCCGGCGTTTTGACATCTAAAGCCTTCTCAGGAACTGGTTGTGCCAGCACCACAAAACCGACTTCTGCAGGCCAACGAAACAAAATCGCTTTTTTGACGAACCCCGATCACTTTCCCACAGTTCTGTTCAATTGCTTAATATGCTGTTATTATGCTTATATAAAGTTAAAAAATGCCACATTCGACGTGAGCCATATTTGTCGGTGGTGGTGTTCAATTGTGTATAGTCAATTGGAGGACCGGTAGAAACAACCAGCGCTGGATTTGATTTCAAGGTTGAAGATTTTTATGCCTCGAAAAACTCACACGCCATTTGGGAATAGAGCTATGTTAGCGGCAGTCTGAATATTGCCGCGAGCGCAGCTGACCAAGTAGGCAGCGCGCCCGTGGCCTAACGGGTTATCGCGCTTGCCTTCTACGCAGAAGGCCAGGGTTCGATTCCTGGCCGCGGCTACACATTTTGTTGAGGCTGTGATGTGATGTTCTGGTAAATTCGAGAACCGTCTTGCTGATTCGAGGCTAGAATGTTCTACGCGCCGAACCTTCTACGCCGAATGATCCAGATGCCCAGGCGTGTACAAAGGGGCTCCGCGTGGCAAGCCGGAGTCAGTTTCGCCCCAGCGTTCGACTCCTGCTCTTTCGCCGACTTTCGACGCCCGCGACGCTCTGCTGTTATCTTTTGTTTCCTTCTTTATTTTTGGGCACAAGTTCGCCCCGATTAAACGTTTAGTTTCCTCAGTTATTCACCGCCTCATCACTTGTCATTCGTGACATTTTGGTGGAGGTGCGGGGTATTGCATTTTATGCCCGTTAAGCGTACCCCTCCGAAGACATCCCGGCCAAGCGACGTGCTCAGCCCCGGAAGGCTACCCTTCGCCGAAGAAGCCGAAGCCCGAAGAAGCCGTCGTACCAGAGGTCAGTCTCCCGAATTGGGTCTCTTGCCCGAGGACCGGAAGAAGAAGATCTCGACCATGACCACCCCACCCGTCGTCGTCCTGCCCGTCGCACCCCGGACTCCGACGCCTTTCCATGGGGAGGTCCACGAGGACATCGAAGACTGGCTGCGACACTACGAACGTGTAGCCCGCCACAACGGATGGACGACTGAGCAGTGCCTCCACAACCTTTACTTCTCGCTGGAAGGCACCGCGAGGCACTGGTTTGAAAACCACGAGGCTTCGCTCACTTCGTGGGACATCTGCGTCACCGAGTTGAAGCGAACCTTCTCGAACCAACACCGGCGACAGAATGCGGAGGACCTGCTCCAGACGCGGACACAAGCCCCCGACGAAAGTGTGACAAGCTACGTTGAAGACGTGCTACGACTCTGTACACGCGCCGACCCGCAAGCCACCGAGGAGAAGAAGTTGCGCTTCCTCACGAGGGGCGTCAAGAGCGAAATCTTCGGTGGCCTTGTCCGCAGCCCCCCGACGACGGTAGACGGCTTCGTGGCCGAGGCGACCAACATCGAGCGAGCGCTGTCGGCCAGAGCTGTGCACTATCAACGACTCGCCGGTGTGTCAACGGCTCCGGCTGTCTCGCCTCCTCGCTCCGATGTCGATGGTGTCGGCATCGAACACCTGCGGCAGATAATCCGGGACGTCGTCCGGGAGGAGATCAAGAAGCTTCTACCTGCCGCCGCAAGCCCAGCTCCGCCCTCAATCGCCGAGATTGTCAGGGAAGAAGTTCATCAGGCGCTGCAGCCAGAAGTTCTCGTCAGCGCCACTCCCGAACCGCCCACGCTGAGTTACGCCGCAGCTACCCGACGACCACCGCCCCCAGCTCACCAGTATACGGCGCCACCCCGACGTGAGCCTCCAGCGCCACAGTATTCCCGACGCCAAGAAGATCGGGCGCACGTCCGCCCAGAACAAGCTGCGCCGCGAAAGACCGACGTGTGGAGGACGGCCGATCGACGCCCGTTGTGCTATCACTGCGGGGAAGCCGACCACATCTACCGACGATGCCCCTACCGCCAGCTGGGCCTACGAGGGTATGCGCCCAACGACCCTCGACCACGTCTCGGAGAGCGACCTCGGGACATCGAGGACTACCTCCGCCGCTCTTCATCTCCTGAGTCGTCTCCCCGCCGAGGATTCCGTTCACCGTCTCCCCGCCGCTCGCCATCGCCCTTCCGCCGGTCTCGCCGAGACAGCCTGTCACCCATCGCTTCCCGTCGGGAAAACTAGGCGCGGCAATGCCGGGAGGTGGTGTTGCCGAAGACGAACGATGCCAAGATCCTCCAAGATCGTCGGAGCTCTCCCACTCTAACGCCGCAACGCCCCGAAACGACGTTTCTGTAACAGTGTCGAATAACCTCAACGTTATCATCGACGGCCACGACGCGACGGCACTCGTCGACACCGGAGCAGACTACTCCGTTTTGAGTGGGAGACTCTCTCGTCGCCTTCGGAAAGTTATGACGTCGTGGGACGGACCACAGATACGAACCGCCGGCGGACATCTCATCACGCCTGTCGGCAGGTGCACTGCTCGCGTTGAGATCCACGGTGAAACCTGCCCTGTCAAGTTCGTCGTTCTGCAAGACTGTTCGAGGGACGTCATTCTCGGAATGGACTTCTTGTGTGAATACGGCGCCATCATCGACCTAGCGGAGAACAAGCTGACGCTTCGGAAACCTGTTCCGTCGGCGGAAGATCCCAAAGCGACGTTAGCTGCAGTGCGAGTCCTTACCAGCCACGTGAACCTGCCGCCGCGGTCGAGTGTCTTTGTCCCCGTCGGGACCGAAGAAGCCACCTGCGGGCTAGCACTGTTGGAAGGAAGCGTTCAACTTCTCCTTGGACGAGGGATTGGCATTGCAAGGGGCGTAACTGAGCTCCAGGACGGCCGTACCGTAGCCCTTGTCACCAACTTCCGGCAAGAGTCGCAGCACCTTACAAAGGGTACAGCTGTGGGCTACGTCGAGGAAATTCAGGACTCGGCCACGATCGCCGTGATCTCAGAAGACGCCTCTCCGACGCAGCACAAGGGAACCACGCCGTCAGAGCTCGACATCGACCCATCCCTCCCAGCCCCACAACGACGACAGCTGACTGACGTTCTCGCTGAGTTCAGTGAGTGCTTCGCCACATCGTCAAGGCTCCGTCAAACAGCGGTCGCGAAGCATCGAATTGTTACTGACGATGACGTGCACCCTATTCATCAGTCGCCGTACCGAGTTTCGGTGAAGGAGAGGGAAACCATTCAGAAACAAGTTCAAGAAATGCTTGACGACGATATTGTCGCGAATTAAGGCGACGAGAAGGCGAAGAGTGAACTGAAAGATAAATATTTAATGGGTGAACTTGTGCCAACCAAAAATAAGCAAAGAACGAAAGAGCG
>JAZHYW010006600.1:0-19554 GCA_037355805.1 Ixodes ricinus | reverse complement strand
ACCAATATAATGTGTAATTTAAAGTTAATAAATTACCCCAAAGAGTAGTAAACTCAGACATGTACGTAACGCGTTACAAGTAATGGATTACTTGTAATCGATTACATTTTACTGTAATTTTGTTACTCTTCAGTTACTTCCTTTAAAAAGTAACGATCTTTGTAATTGAATTACTTTTTTGGTGTAATCGATTACACAATTACCCATTACAATTTTTCTCAATTTTTTTTCTTTTTGTGTGTGTGGGGGAGGGGGAGGGTTTAGGAGTGCTGAAGTCATTTAGCTCTGGACAACAGTCAATTTTATTTTTTTTATTTTTCGAAACCACTAAGCACGTGGCCTCGAGGATTATTAGGCCACTTCACTATGCTTCGGTTCCTGGGTACATTTTGTTTTTGTACACCGGAGACTACGCTTGGGTATGAAAAATGACCTTATCCAGCCTCTTGTGAGTACCGTATTTAAACAGCGCTCTTTTTATTTTTATTTTTTTTTTCACGAAAGGGATTGGGCGTGTTGGCTTCACTCACTCAGCTCTAAGCAAAAACGGTGAAGGCTTTTCTTTCTTTTATTTTTTTCGGAACAACTGAGCGTGATATCCCAAGGATAATGGTACCGTAATAAAAAAAAAGTTGAATTAAAAGTAACGTGGGAAGTAATCAGTTACTTTAGAGTAATTCTTCGATCAGTTTCTTGACGATGTAATTGTAATTGTAATCGGTTACTTTTCACGGTGAAGCAATTATTTGTAATTGGTTATTTTTTTCAGTAACGTGTACAAGTCTGGACTTAAACTATGGTAACTTGAGTAGAGTAGGTACATTACGCACAAGTGTGGTATCTTCACGTCACGTGTTTTTGAGCTGAACCTTAGTAGACCTTTCTAGAAAAGTCCAGAAGACCTCGCGACTATTTTATATTGCACTGCGCACCCAGAGAAAATATTGGACGGTTCGGATGTACGCTAGTACCAACTCAGACGTTTTGTATGCCCTGGAAGAGGAACGCTTCACTTGCGCTCATAAATGTAAGTTCAGAAATCACACACAAAAATGCACAAATTGATTTAATCACTAACCTGCTTTTATTTCCTCCGGCCCTTGTAGCGTTCTGGTCGATAAAATGTTAAGCTCTTACTGCTGTGTAATCTTTCACGTGCTCTGCATTTGATCGTCGTACGCCGCAATCAGTCGGCGGGGGCGCCACATATTTCTGGAATGGAATGTTGGAAAGAAACGAGAAGGGAAGGGCCTTTTCTTTTTTTTCATAATGCTGTGGGCGAGTAAGTTGGATCAAACGAATACGTTACTAGAGATAATACATATGTTCCACTCCGATCAATTGCATTATACGGCGAGCATACAACGCCGAATTCTCCCGTAGCAGTGTAGGCATGTCGCGTCCGAAAGAACGCACGCAGACCGCGCTGTCTGTGCTGTCGCGCGACACCATGAAACAGGACTACCGCCGGCATACCGACGAACCGAGTTGGCCGAGGCAGCAGATACGGCTGTCTCGACTGTCACTCAAGATGCCCACAACGCTAGCTGACGGCAGCCATCGTCTCTGAATTAGAGACGATGGCTGCCGTCAGCCATCGTCTCTTCAGGCAACAGTCAGCCATCGGCGGCAGACTGTTGCCTTCTGAGCGGATGTCTCTTTCCAGCGAGACGGCTGCTCCTTCAGGGCACGGCGGCGGTGGCCTTAGTAGCTTCGATACAAAGACTGCACCAAGGACGCTCAAGAATTCGACAAAGCGATAATCACGCGTCTTTTGGTCCCGGTTGTGTTAACGTTGAAAGTGTCTTCCGAGGGAGTTTAAAACCACCGTCGTTTATACATAGTTTTTTGGGGGTTTTTTTGCAACTTTTTGTAGTGCGCAGAATAAAAATTCAAAGGGGAAAAAGAAAACGGTAGGCTGCGGCGCTTTCAGACGTTCCAACTACGCTAAACCTGTACGTGCAAGGACATCGGATTTTTGGGAAGTAAGGCGGATTTCGTTTGTGAAGTATTTGGATCAAGCATTTCTCCGCGGAATTCCCCCAAGGGTCGGGCAAGTCCGAGTCATCTTGTCTCTTGACATTACTACAAATGCAGTTGGCAACAGTTTACTGAATGACCAAGAGATAAAACAAAATATGTGGCACTCCGAAAAAAAAAATCAGAGTATAAAACATTTTTGTGTAGTATTGCCATAATGGCATTTGGCCTTGCTTCCGAGAGAAATATTTATAGCAGTGATCCCACGCAAGCGCCAGCTATCTTTGCGAAAACGGTGGATGATTCCCAATTTCAGTGAGCGCAGTCGATCGACCAACGGCAAAAACGCTCAAGGTATCCCTGAAGGGTACGTTTGATCCATCGTACAAAGGTAAGTATTACAACTATACACACTTGCAAGAAGAGTAATTTGAGTGGCAAACACACAACGGGTTTTATCCAGCCTGAGATACGAGCACTATTCATGAACCACGCAAGACCAAAACGTATGCGCCGAGAAAGAGAGGGGGAGGAGGAGACGCGAGCATGCGGCGACGTCAGAACCCCGTACTCTGATTGGAAAGCTTAGTGGGTAGACCTAAAGCTAGCTGCCTTTGTCGCCACTACACTCGTCGAACGCATCCCAATGCGAAAGCCAAACGCCGGACGCCGGCTGTCCGCGTTTTAACGCCTTCGAAGAATGCAGTGGAGAGTAAGGTCTACCCGCTAATCTTTCCAACCAGAGCTCGGCGTTTTAAAGCCCCCATGCCCGCTCGCATCTCCTTCTCTATCTCACTTTCTTGGCGCATTCGCCTTGTATTGGCCTAGTAACTCAAACAAATACACAAACAAATTTTACTTTTTTTCAAATCCGTCGATGTTTTTTTCAATTGTTAAACCGTCCTTGTTTCAATGCTCCAAGAGGTACATTTTGGGAAGCAGACTTCTTAAGCCCTAGTGAACACTGGCGAATGAGGTCGTGTACCAGTACTTTGTTATAGAAAAAGGACACTCTATGGGAAATACCACTTCTGTTTGTTGAAAGGGAAAACTTGTCTGTGAAGCGTAAAATGAATGATGAAATCCGGAGACGCAGCGCTTTCTTACAGTAAAAACCGAACGCCAAAGATTTAATCCGGCAAAAGTATTACGGGCGTGGGAAAAAAATGGTACCGTTCAAAACAGGCCCGAAGAAAATGGTCTAAAGTGAGACTCCGGACAAAATGGACACAAATCAGTGTTAAGACAGTTTGAATCTTATTTTTAATGTTTATTTATTTATTTGAGATACTGTGGACCAATGAAATACTGTGGACCTGTCGGTCTACAGAGGAGAAAAAAAAGGCTCGAGGTACACCTTAGCTCTTCTCATGAGTTGTGAATGCGAAAGCATGCAAGGCCGCTCGTCCGCTCCCTTATTTCGTCTGCTGCGTACTTTGAGTCGCCGGTCAGCGCGCGATCTCCTGGGCGCGCTGACCTTGGACGCTCCGTGTTAGCGGCGCGCTGACGGACACGCAGCGCCTCGTCGACGCGCGCCAGCCGATAGGACCGAAGCCGAAAATCAATCAGCTTTATTCCGCTCCTTTGGGACCGGGGAATTTTAGTGCCGTTGGCTAGCTTTTCGCGGGGTTTCATTGCAGGGAGTTGGCTTCACTTGGAGAAAGGATTCAAGGTGCCGTTTGGCGCGGCTCGCTCCATGAGACAGTTAATGCTTTCGCGTTAAAACAGAACACACAGGAAACAAAAAAACTCAATCATGCACTCACCGCGTGAAGCGAGGCAAAGGTAGGCTGTAGCTGCCCACGCATGCCTATGCACGCATGCTTATACTAAAATGGTGCTCCGAGAAAAAATTTCAAGATTTTCACTGGAGATTTTATTATATTTAAAACTTGCGCGATTATTTTGCTTAGTCCTCCTTTGTCAGGGTCTTTTTAGACGGCCTATGTCCCTAGGGAGGCGGATGTCTAGCGAACCGTTCCCAAGAACTCAATTACTAAAGACAACCCCAGTGCTCAGCAAGTTACACGCATTGTACTTTTAACTAAAAGAATTTAAAAGTAATGTTTTAGGGAGCTGATGGTTAGGAAACGAACAGCAATCCACAGAGGGTTCCACGGTTTCCAAAGGGACAACCGACTTTAGTCAAGTGAGAGAGCATGATTCACTGCATACCGTTCTTCCGCTTTTTTCTTCCCGCCAGTGATTCCACAGTCTAAACCAAAAACTGACAATTGAAACTAGAAAGATGACAAATACGTACGCACCAAAGTATGTTTTAGGTTTAACGGACGAAAACCAACCCACACGGGAAATGGTTTGTTTTTTGTGCAGAGGTAACATTGGTTACATTTTCTGTGCTATAATTACGTGTACTTATCTCTACATTTTTCTCGCCTACTTGGCTTCACCAATGAACTGAGGCTATACTTCGTTTCACTCAAAGTCCAGACGGAGCCGACGCTACGAGCCGATGGGAACTATCAGATCCCGTCAAAAGTACACGATAATGGCTTTCGTCACGTTTCTGTGCGTGTTCTATCACCGCTCAACCAATCATAAACAGAAAAGACCCAGTGACTTGCGATTTTTACGATGCTTGATAAGTACCATTATCTCGTATCGTCGGCTGCCTCTGGACTTAAGCTGAAAGGAATTGCATCATTAAAAAGAGAAATTGTTAATAATAATACCATTATCTTCATTTTTCTTTGACTATTAGCGCCGTGTGCGACCGAAAAGCGTCGCTGTGGTCAAAGTTCGCGATTGGCCAAACAATAGCTTTCCGCATTATGATAATACCTGCCCAATCGCAAGGTAACGGCGAGGAAAATTCTACCAATCGCGGCTAGGCAGAGGCAAATGGTACCAATCACGACGAGGCAAACCATGTTCGTGGCGTCACGAAATTAAACCATAAGGGGGCACCACCGAAACAAATCGGCGCTAATAATGGGGGCCGGCAAACTTCTTCGGACGCAAAGATGGTAATTTTAACAATTTCTCGAAGTGAGACAGCGAGAATTACTTGCGAATTCTAGGAGCACGCTGGATATCAATGTAAAGTAGAATCCAAGGAAGAACATCTAGTATGCACAGCTTGACAATTGGCCCATGCAATGGCCTATAGCAAGCGGAAACAGTATACGCAGAAAAAAGCTAAACACACCAGTATAAACAAGGGCTAACAAATGAGAATTTTACTCCTAGACAAACTGACGCACAAACATAAAACGAGGTCGGATATTCTTTGCAAGAGTCAGGTGCAAAATTTAACCTTAAATGGTCACTGAAGTTTATTCTGAGATCGTCTATTTAAGGTAATAACACAATATACGGATTCTAAGCATCCATTAGAAAAGAAGGAAAACGAAAGCTCAATTATGGGCGGCCGAATTTATTATTAAAAATTTAATCAAAGATGGCGACAAACCTTCCTTCATGTGTTTTGTAGCACACACTAGAAGGCGCCATCAGACGGCGTTTTCAAAAAAAAATAATCGCTTTATTACGTCGTTTACACCCAAAGATAGTTTTCTTGTCAAAATATAATGCACCTATTTTTTGTGCAGCTGGGTGTGCGTATCAAGAACGTCTTTCTTGAGCCTCTTCGTCTGTTTGGCTTCAGAAGCATGCAGCGATCGAAAGCCACGCCGAAGACGCCACCGCGACCTTACCAAGGGACGACATCGTGACTGGACTGAGGATTTCTTAACGGCAGTGGATGTTGGTTGCACACTCGTGTTTTTTGCCGAACGTGCTACTGACAGTGTGTATGTGCGCGTGCGTTGCAGCTGCTCGGTTATATTTTTTGAACTACTGTACATCTCAGGAAGTTACCCAGTGGCATTGTGAGTAGGTCAAAAGATGCTTTTTGCGACAAAGAACTCGGTTGTTCCTGTTTGGTCTGATCACTTTTGTCTCCAGCTGCTTCCTCCCGGGTTTTTAGTTAGCGTTGTTTTTATCGTGTTTTTTTCAGTTACGACATAAATGTAAAACTCAATATTTGAAATAAACTTCCAATACTGTTTTAAACTGTATATTTAGACTATGATAAAAAGTCATTTTGGCATCTTAATGGTTGAAGGGCTGAGCGGATCTGAAATGCTGAAGGGTTTGAAAGGCTGGAGTGGCTTGAAGGGCTGAGAATTTTTGATGGGCTGAAGGGGTTTAAAGTACTGAGAGGGTCCCATAACACATCAGGACTGAAGTATTATTTTCAATGGGAAATAGACAAACATCAACAATCAAGAAAGCAATGCCGGAAAATTAACTATGATCATTTTGTCCGTGTCTCGGACCGTTTCTTTTGGGACCGTTTTGTCTACATCCCTAGTATTACACAACACTACAATCAGAAGTGGGACATTTCGAAACTTTGAACGGTGTGGACACAAACCAAGAGCACACTTTATGCACGCCACACTCAAACAAAGCACAAAGCAGCAGAAATTTCAAATGTTTTCTTGGCGCCCGTGTACGCTGCTTACTGGCGAAGCAATGAACACAGGTTATATAATTCAAGTATAACAACAACAAAAAACCCAAGAAACTAAGTGTGCTGCAAACCAAGATCACCACAAAAGATAAAAATGTGTGACGATTTCTCATATTATTCGATCGCTAAGCATGGGTGTTCTTGTTCTACGAGTGAAGAGAAAAAAGATTACATTAAAGGAATTATAAATTGGTGGAAAGTTGGGCGAGTTGTTGGTACATTATTTACGAAAAAGTAAAAAACGGCGCCAAGAACACCGAGGACAAGAACTCGAAGTGTAGCGCTGTGTTTGTGCACTTCGTCTTCTTGTCCTCCGTTTTTTTCGGCGCTGTTTTTTGTTAATTACTAGAAAAAAGCTCTGAGTTCTACTACCGCCGTGCTACAGGTGAGGCCAAAAGTTGTATGAAGATGATATAGTGCTGACGGCCTATATTGGTGTGGGTCTTCAAAAACTGAATAACATCTGTGGTAGAGAGGAAGGCAGGTAAGGTTTAAAGTTAAGTAGTGAAGAATCAGCACTTAAGCTTTCAACAAAATGAAAGATGTAGAGAAAATATTCAAAAATTTAGAGAGTGGATAAGTAAAATTACCTAAGGGTAAACTAATGTCACTCAGTGAGTATGAAAATATGCAACTGAAAAAAGAAAACGAAAGCAATGCTGCTGTAGAAAAGTATATAACTCCAATGTATAGGGGAACACGGATAGGTTTCATGGTGAATGATCTTACTTTTAGAAGTTCAGCGCCATGGTTTGTGAGCTCAATTGTCAAAGCATGCTACAAAAAATAAAGGGGGGTTAGTAAGCTACCCTTGGAAGAACGTCTAAAATACAAAATCATGGTGTGCAAGATGACGTGGAATAAACATTGATCGCAGGCAGAGAAGCTTGTATTGTAGCAAACGATAATTTGAGGACCAAGTGAGAAAACAAAAACAGTGGAAGTGAGCACGATGAGTTTGCAGCTACTCGTGCATGTGCATGAGAGGTTTCAATCCAAAATAGAAGAAGGGTAAAAGATTAAATCGAAAACTGAAAGTCGTGTTTTTCGTCAACACGAATGAGGCAGTAGAAATGATCAGCTGAGAGAGCTGAGCGAGCACTAATCAACATATGGGGCGCAAGAATTCACACTAAATCAACTTTGGTGACGTTCCGATTGTTAGACAGGTGTTGCTAGAGAATTTCAATGGCGGTTCGTGGAGAAGCTCTTTGCTGGTCGAGTGCAGGGCGAGAGGGTTGCGGATTAAAATGTTCAGAAATATACCTATATCAGGAGATAGATACGGTAAGTGCATGGTGGAGCACGTGAAAGAAAAACGGGACGGCTCTGCTCTGTAATGCCTATTCCCAACTCATTTAACTGCTAACATTCTCATGCTATGTATACTGCAGGAGTGCTTACATAGCATGTAGGCTTTTCTATACTTGTCAATTTGTATAAAAGTACAGATGTAACTTGAACATTTTAAACGAAATCGTAAGTGTATCTTACCTCTTCGTCGCTAAGTTTCCACCCCCTCCACACTCCCCTAGTAGCAGTGCAGTCACAGTATCTAGAAATCGCATTATACTTTGATAAATCAGCTTTT
This sequence comes from Ixodes ricinus, assembly GCA_037355805.1. NCBI lineage: Eukaryota > Metazoa > Arthropoda > Arachnida > Ixodida > Ixodidae > Ixodes > Ixodes ricinus. Next base: position 11,485 of record JAZHYW010006600.1, on the reverse strand, counting down.
CTTTCTCTTCCACGGCAGATTTAAACCAAAGCTGATTTAGTAGGAACACTAGGTTTTAAGAACAGAGTTGAAAAATAAGGTTGAACGGTTGAGATAACAAAGCAGAGGTTATTCAAATGGAGTCATAAGTATTAAAAATAATCAGTATTTTCATATTCGGTTCCTGGCGATCAGGCGAAGCGTGCGAGGACATACTTTCTTTAGGCGCTTCTGTCACGCAGATTTTGAATATTAAAAGTACTAACGTGAAAGTGCCAGGTACCGACTCTGTTCTGCAATGGCTAAGCTCAAACGTGCAGATGCACATGTTCTATAGGTCTGGTATTTTCTGCTACAGTCAACATGCCGTTCCGGCCGAGCAAAGCAGACGACAATAGACCTTTCCGGACAATGCCGCAAGCCCTCTCGTCAATCCCACAATGCACTGTGCGGCGGAGGGAATTGTGGGACCTTTTTAATGTACGCTCAGGAAGGCTCTTACGCTCCGTGCAATTTGCAAGTGGCGCAATTCCTCTCTCTTATCACTGCGAGTTCAGAACAGAATGAAAATATAGGGAACATATCGCAAAGCCGACATGTAATACACGGTTATGTTATCGTCCTGCAAGCTTAGCGTTCTAAAATCGAAAAATACTAAACAGCCATGAACCGTGCCTTCTATTTAGGGATACTAATTCACAGGTCGTACATCGAAAGCGCCTGTCGCGAGGGCATTTAAAAATATACAGCTCGCTATAAGATGCCCAGGTGGCGACTACGCCACTCGTGAGTTATAGCCATATAAAGTTAAAGCGCTTTATGAAAAGCGTGTACGGAACGCTTTCGCTGATGCCAGCGGGCACGGGACAATGCTCTCTAATCAGAACGTCTCCAACCCAGCTCCCGAGGGCATGTCGACCGGCGGGCACAGCCGTCCGCGGCACGCACCGGCCCAACTCGCTAACGTGCCCGGCAACTTCCCTTCCTGCCGCCGTAAATCCAGTTTAACAAAGAAGCCCGACATCATGAGGCAGCCTGAACGACAATGTCGACAACGTGCCGACGCACATCGTCCGAGCCCATTAGCGTCGGCCGGACGCGTCGTTTTCCACACTCTAAGCCTATCCGGGTAAATGGGGTAAGGGGGCGGGATGAAGGGGGGGGGACAGGCGAAGTGGGGTTTGGCCAGACCGCTGGAGCACGGACACATGGTAGGCTTCTCCGCGAAGACCAGGAGAAGTTAGGCATAGACAGACCACCGGACAGAGGTTAGGCCTACCAAAACTCTAGGCTTAGCGAACTTTGTTCCTATGGCAAGGTCCGGCCCCGGTCCGTTCTACCGCCACTTCGTTCCGGTTGGGGTGGGCGCGCGGGCTGCATTTGTGAGATTGCGCAAAGTCTGGCAAGAGTTGATTTGGAGTTGACGCGACCAATTAATGGAGGACGCATATGGGCGAGGTCCGTTCCGCCTGCGTCCGGTGCGGGAGATAATGAAGGGCTGGGGACTGGGGAAATTGTCCAACATGGCACAGCTTCTTGAACGGGTTCAGCTGCAGAAACGACTGCTCATTTGTGTCTGACCGTGTCGTCAACTCGTCTTCCCGATGAAGTCAGTCGGGAAGAGGGGCGCCTAATGTTCACTGTCCGATGTCACACGATGATGTAAGAGCGTCTGGGTCGATTGCTGGTCACGTTTCCAATCATTCCATAACTCCATCTGAGAAGATCCCCACGACGTCTGGCGTGGTACATGTCTTTTCCTCTTCTACGACCCGTAATTATAGTGCGACGCAGGGATGAGAATACGATACCAGACACTGCTCTCAGATTGCATACCGCTATGTCTTTGGTTTCTTTATATCTGAAATCGGACTTTCACCGCGGCTGTGGTAAGAAATTAAAATTGCCTCCACACTCATTAGATTTTTTATGGCTGCGGTCTTTTTTTACGCACACTATTTTATATTTATCTCTTAATTTCTAATCCTTTAAATCGAGCTGTTTGGAACAAGAAAAATGTTATTCTTTGACTACGGAGTTGAAATGACCTGGGTGCGTTAGGAATATAGAAGGTACTTCATTTGTTATTTCGACACAGCAGTGTCGGTATCATAGAGACGGAAAAGCACAGATCACCCTTTTACTGAATTGCGTTAATTATTCTCAATATCAACTAACTCGACTGGGTAAATAAAATAGTTAAATAAGCAAAATCTCCGTCAGGTTTTATAGGTTTTATATTAAAAAAAAGAGAACCAATGTTAAAAATTGCAACATCAACTTGATGGAGGTTCTGGATCTTGTTTAGTAGGCGATCACAAAACAACACAAGTAAAGAAACAAAATAACTACAATAAAATAAGAAATGAAAGAGATACCTCGCCGATGAAAACTAACGAAATATAATATTATAAAAAAGTGTGCGGACTAGTAGAGGTTTTAAACGAGCGTATATTATAACCTACCAAAATATAATTAGAAAAAAACGTATTGGAAATCAATATCTTCTTGCCGGCTTTATTGCATACGCACTCGGGTTTTCTATGAAAAAAATAGTTGAATAGAAAAGTTAATTGATTATGTAATCTCTGTTTAAAATATTGCACGTGCGATGGCGAAATTCGACATTTTTGAAGGAGAGATGGGTATCAACAGGTGAGGGGTCTAACATTACTTATACACATTAACTAGAAGTTTCTTACGTTTTATTTTAATAAAATCAATTATCAGGTTTTTGGCTATATGTAGTGTGTAGCATGCAACGCCTTTTGTAAAATATGTGGTTTGATACAATTTCCGAAATTTGATATGAAGGATCAATTTTACTTCCGGGCCGGCTTTTCTATCGGAAGTGTGCCACAATGGCAGTGGCGCCTCGGTGAGGCTCAGCAAAGTTTTTTTTCAGTGCACTTCGTGTGTGGCATGCAACTGTCAGCAAGCGTGTCGTTAATGTTTAAAATCGAGGCCAACTTGCCTGAGCATCGCGCTACGCAAAACATTCGGGGCCATGATCGGTGGTAACTTCTCCTACACTCTCAAAAGAAAAAAAAAAGTTTAGTCTCACACCATTTGTTCCATATAATACAAAGAAACACCTTTTGTTTGACATACAACACACATACATCGAACTGACGGCCTCAACTTTTACAAGGGGCTTGATAAGTGTGCGCGACATAACTTACTAAAGAACTAAAGTACGTTTCAAAGAATACAAAAGAAAACGTGACGGCGCTACGAGAGCGCACGACACAAGAGCGCGTGTCATTAGAGCGCGCGTCATGAGAGCGCGGAACAACAGCTGCAGCCATTATAAGACTAGAAGCTCCGCCTTCAGCGCGAGTTTTCTGCCCTGCTAACACAAGAGGGAACTGAATCATTGAAGGCGTAGCTTGAAGTCTCTGCTTAAGGGTGAACCGAGTATAGACCTTTCCAGGGTTTAGAAATCCACAGCCCACCGTGCAGTCTCCACAGCCCAGCACATGAAAGCTAGTTGCTTCGTAAAGCGAGTGCATCACGTGCGATGCGCACGAACACTAAAAATGGCGGCGGTCAGAAGCTTTTTTCTGGAAAGGTCTATAAATCTTTTCAAACAAAGTCTTCTGGCCGGTTCCATTTCAGTTTTCGGGCGGATGGCCCGTGATTTGCTTGGCTTTCGAAACGACGAACATGTGCGTGCTCGGCTGAGGAGATCACACGCTGGACTGAGGACTTGCCCTGCTTTCAATCATGCATATTAATTTGGTTGTTATACATCAGATTATCTGTTTCGCGACAACCAGCATTGCACAATATGTGAGTACAGCTTTATATTGTGTGATTAATCACAGGAACGAACGGATTGATTTCTAGCGCGTTCCAAATTCGACGTTTTCTCGACGTTTGCCAGAATTAAACATGATAATGACGTAACGCCTGAGCGCACGGTAGGATTATGTAACTTTTTTTTTTCAGTAAAGAATTTGAATGTTTAATCCCCCCAAAAGAAGTTTCATCGCCAAACTGACTTTTTTGTTTTTTTCACCCATCTTGATATGTCACCTGAATTTTTGCTTCTGGGGACATAAATGTCAAGTGGAAATATCTAGAGAGCGAAAGTCGTGACAAATGTTAAAAAGGAGCGCACTATAAGCGGTAGCGATGACAATATAATGTTTCGGCTAGGATAAATAACCTGAACAAAATACATTATTCTAAATTGTGTGGCCGCAGACCGCTGCGTTCAACAGGCTTGTGCCGCTCCGCCAAGCTTAATTTGCGTACTCAGCCAATCAAATGACATCGAGCGTTCGAAATGCGACTCCATTCGGAGCCGAAATTTCAGCTCCGTGGAAGCACCTGTTTGAAGACCCCAATATCGATCATTCCCAAGGCGCGCACATGCGCTCTCGTGACGCACGCTCTTATGACACGCACTCTCATGTCGCCGCGCTCTCCTGTCGCGCTCTCCCCGTTGACACTCTATAGACCGTTTTACTGAAAGAGGGCGAGAGAGAAAAGGGGAAAGGGCTACCGGCGCTTTCCTCCTTTCTGGTTGTGTAGAAAGAGTGAAAGTCCCGGATGAAAGGCTTCGCCGGTGTTGGGTGTCTGCAGTGCCTGAACTTCGGTCGCGGTTTCTTCTCTGTTTTAAACTCGCAAACTTAATTAGAGCCACGGGCTTAGATGGCGACAGTCCCCCGGTCATCGGGACACCATTGCCCGGTCATAGGGTGCACGAATAACGACAGAAAGCGTCGAATACTGTCCGAGGACCTATGTAGCTTGCATGGAATCCGGCAAGGCGAGTGCGGCTGCAATGTTTTTAAGCTCCATCGCTTTCCGCATGACTGGAACTGATGAACTATTTATCAATTTTTGCTCGCAATGGCCCTATTTCAACGTAGTCGTGTTTAGTAATCAATAAGCGATACACGACACGGGAACCTCAATTAACTTTTGTAAACACCCGGAGCTACCACCAATCGTTTTGCTGCGCTGCTTTTATCTTGCGTGTCCGTGTTCTTATATTTCCTTGTGGATGAACGACGAATACGTTCTAGATGTACTTATATCGAACCGTATTAAGCCTTAAAGCAGCCACGAATTATTTTACTATTTGATGCACTATTTTGAGTACTCGCCTCTAATTTCTAACGCTGGCGTGTTCGCTGCCGCTGTTGCCCCCGTCGCCGCACTGGCGGATGCCATATGTCGAAGAAAGAAACGTGTACACTGGGCTCGAAAACGGATTGAACACTAAACACTTACACACAGACAGGACAGGACATACGCAGAACTGACTATCAACTATTTAATACTTCTTCTTTTGTGAATGGAACGCGCACCGAACGCTGTACCGCCGATGAACATGGGGTACACTCGAAAGTTACGTGCGAGTTTTCTCGTGATAATTGCTGTTTCAGCTTGTAAAATTTTGTAACTGAATTTATCTTAATATTGACATTTTGCAGTGGTGACATTGACTCGATTTTATTATCTACAACACTTAGTTGAAGGCTCATTTCCGCCGCAGGGTGTGGCTGGAAATTGTTAAAAAGTTAGTTCTATCGGTTTTCCTGAATCGCGATCTCCTGCGCGATACCAGAGTGACGGCAAAGCGCTCCTTAGAATGCCGCTGGTGGGTTGTTTCCGTTGATGTGTCGATTTGAAGCGCTGGATGTTCGCTGCAGGGTACGTCTCGTGTGTTCCGATCTCCGTTTTCGAATAACTGGTTTGAGTTGAGCTAGTTGGTACATGTCTATGAGAAACAGCTTGAACACTATACACTTACACACAGACAGGAGAGGAGATACACAGAGCTGACTATCACCTATTTAATACTTCTTCCTCCACCTCCTCTTCTCAATCCGTTTTCGAGCCCAGTGTACACGCTTCTTTCTTCGACATATGGCATCCGCCAGTGCGGCGACGGGGGCAACAGCGGCAGCGAACACGCCAGCGTTGGAAATTAGAGGCGAGTACTCAAAATAGTGCATCAAATAGTAAAATAATTCGTGGCTGCTTTAAGGCTTAATAAGGTTCGATATCAGTACATCTAGAACGTCTTCGTCGTTCATCCACGAGGATATATAAGAACACGGACACGCAAGATAAAAGCAGCGCAGCAAAACGATTGGTGGTAGCTCCGGGTGTTTACAAAAGTTAATTTAGGTTCCTGTGTCGTGTATCGCTTGTTGATTACTAAACACGACTACGTTGAAATAGGGCCATTGCGAGCAAAAATTGATAAATAGTTCATCAGTTCCAGTCATGCGGAAAGCGATGGTGCTTAAAAACATTGCAGCCGCAATCACCTTGCCGGATTCCATGCAAGCTACATAGGTCCTCGGACAGTATTCGACGCTTTCTGTCGTTATTCGTGCACCCTATGACCGGGCAATGGTATCCCGATGACCGGGGGACTGTCGCCATCGAAGCCCGTGGCTCTAATTAAGTTTGCGAGTTTAAAACAGAGAAGAAAGCGCGAACGAAGTTCCGGCACTGCAGACACCCAACACCGGCCAAGCCTTTCATCCGGGACTTTCACTCTTTCTACACAACCAGAAAGGAGGAAAGCGCCGGTAGCCCTTTCCACTTTTCTCTCTCGCTCTCAAAATGCCCCTCAAAGGGAATCGTATATCCCTCCGCCACCTCCCCATCCAATAGCGTCCCATCGTTTCCGTGACGTCGTGGCCAAAGCTTTGCTTTGAATATTTGCTTTATCTTTCGACCTTGACTTAGCGTTGTGGAAGCCACGAGAGGGAGATTAGAAGCCGTTTTGTTTCCATCGGGAACAAAAACGGGGGATTAGCGTCCCCCTCCGTTGGATACAAAGGCCACTTTCAGGGGCTCGGTTTCCTCTCGGATGAATACAAAGGTCGCTTTCTTAAAAAGGCGGGGGGGGGGGGAGGGAGGGGGGGGAGGAGATAAGTTGGCATCACTCTGTAGCCATTATCTATTCATTGAAGCGGAACAAGGGATGTTTCCAGGGAACTATTCTTTCGACTGCGTATGGATTTCAAACGGTCGCATCACGATTATGGGAGGAGCTTCTCCTACCTTCTTGACTTGTAACCAGACATGTACGTAACGCGTTACAAGTAACGAGTTACTTGTACCTAGTTACTATTTTCGGTAACGAGTAACGTATTTAGTTACTTTTTTAGACAAGGAACGAGTAACGGGATTTAGTTACTTTGAAGGCCAAGTAACGAGTAACGGTATCTCGTTACTTTTGAGGAGTAACGTGTACAACACCGCTTAAACGGCCTTGTTTTTACTCTAGCCTGAGTATGCGTCTATTGCGACAAAGGCAGATGGACAACCCGAAAAACAAATAAACAGTATGAGAGTACAGGTGGAATCTGTTGCCGTTACGTCGAGCACAGATTGTGCTTGCGACCGCAGGAGCTGGACACGTCAGTCGAACAGTTCGACTGACGCTTCCAGCGATAGACGTTGCTGTACTGAACTCTACAGCTGGGAATGTCCTTCACCCAGCGAGCACAATCAGATTCGTTGGTTGAACTTTCTAGAACAGGGTACAGACCGAATGTAAACCCGGAGGTTGCAAACACGGGAAGGCACATAACCCATTACCCGCTGTCCTCAATGAAGGCACAGTTCCCGAAGATTCACCAGCTCTTCCTGAAAAACAACACCGCCGTTCCTTCAAGCGCGTCAGTAGAACGACACTTCAGCGTCGCCAGAGATGTATTTTCAAGGAAGCGGGGAAACATAACTGGTGAAAACTTCGACAGGGCAGCTGTTAAGTGCAACGACTTCTAAAAGGAAAACAATAAACCATGAAACAAAAACAGTTGTGAATTCGGTCCTGAAAGTAACGTGAAAAGTAACTCGTTACTTTTCAGGTAACTCACGCGTTCCTTTTGAGAATCGGTAACGAGTAACGTATTTAGTTACTTTTTGAGCGAGTAACGAGTAACGGTATTTAGTTACTTTTTTGGAGTAACGTGCACATGTCTGCTTGTAACCAACTATAGTGTCGTGCGCTGTCGTGTTATTCAGCCTCGCAAAAAACACTGAGGTTCTGCAGTAGGGCCAAGAAAACCCCGATTATTTTCTTGCAGTCAGTAACACGTACATTAGCTGTTTTAATAGGGTGTACCACTCGGTTATCCAGCCTGCTTGTGAAAGTTGGTACCGTCGGTTCGGCGTCAGTGCCCTGTACGTCGAACTGAGGTTTTGGAGCGTGTTACAGTATTTTCCGCACTATAGTCCACACTCGGTGTATAGCCCGCAATAACCTATTTAAGCTAATATATATATATATATATATATATATATATATATATATATATATATATATATATATATATATATATATATATACATCGTAAAAAAAAAGGTAAATGCTTTAACACGTATTTATTGGACACGTTCCGAGCGGGGACCGCTCTTCATCAGGTCCTGATGTTGCAGTGAAAGCTGAAAACCCGTATATATATATATATATATATATATATATATATATATATATATATATATATATATATATATATATATATATATATATATATATATATATATATATATATATATATATATATATATATATATATATATATATATATATATATATATATATATATATATATATATATATATATATATATATATATATATATATATATATATATATATATATATATACATTCTTTAGATACTCAGCACCTGGTGTATATTCCGCAGGCGCCAATTTCGGCTGAGGGCGAGGGAATCAGAGGAAGCACGGAGTCCCTAGATAATTTGTTGGCTTCGACAAGTTGAATTGTAGTTAACGACGTGACCAAAGTAGTGCCGAAACCCAACATATCTTATACATTGCTGCTGTTTTGATGAATCAGTTAAATATACTGTAGCTATCATTTTATCTAGCTAGAAACTTAATTCATTTTGTAATGGCGTGCTCTTGTGCAAGTTACGTAATTCTCTCATAAAAGAAGGCAGAGTAATCTGTCGCAACCTGCGCACAAGTAAGTATTTTTTTTTGGAGGGGGGGGGGGGGGGGTGATTGGCTCGCCGAGTGTTTTGTGTGAACGTAGACATACAGACCTTTTTTAGAGTGTAGCATTCGCAGAGGTAGCAGCGGATGCCGACTGACCTCAGTGGATGGCTTCGCTCGGCTGCAGTGCTTGGATTGGCTTGTAACTGCCGCATTCGGTTCTTTCAAAGTTGTAATTAATGTACGGATTGTAGCAAGCTAGCCCAGTAGGCCTATTGGGGCTACGTAACCGCCTTTGCAAACTGCTATAAAGAGGGGACGGGGGGAGGGGGAGCGTTAAAGGGATAAAGAATGGTCTTGGGTTAAAGGTTTTCTCATTGCATATCTTGTCGTGAAGAAACTAAATAAGCACCTTTTTTTTTTGTGAGAAATGCCAATATAAAAATGTTTATTTTCTGTTTTTTTCTGGAAAGGTCTTCGAAACTTTTAAACAGTACTTGCGGTAAGACTTTGGTCAAGATGAGAGTGAGAGCTTTCTCTGCTGCTAATTGGACCTGGCGTCACAAATTTCTGCTGGTCGTGCGTTGTCTATAGCTCACATCCTTTTGTTTAAGCCGTACGAGGGTCGATAATCAGGGAATACCTTGGCGAGAACGTTTCACCAAGCTGCTGCTTGCGCTAGGCCTTTCGACACATCGATGACTATTTTTTCCCAAGGTGACCTAGTATCCAGCGCAAGACTATTTTCCCAGGTGCCATAGTATCCAGCACAAGTTTTTAATTTTCATGAGAGAATTCGCGATAAATATTCTAATTCCAATTTTTATGATATTTTTAATTAAACAAACTGGACGTGTAACTGAAAATATTCATATACTAGACTAACAGACTTAATTATGTGTTAAACCGAATCCAACCAACATTATGACTAAGTGCGAGGAAATAATTAATCACCAGGCAACAAAAATATGGTCCTAACCCTACGTTGCATGTTGAAATGGAGCATGGGATATATCTCATATTTAAATATATGTTTTTATATGTCCCCGCCATATATGGTATCTAATTTTTATTGGACATTAAGGTCATATAAGGAATCCGTCGTACGAAAACTAAAAAAATTAAAAAGGGGTCACTTTACTTCAAGAAATTTTCTGTTGAAATTTGGAGTGTTGGGTTTTCCTTTCGGATTCAAACTTGTTTTTCGGCTAAAATAACCTTAATGTGGACACTGGCAGGGCATTCATGCTTGTCAAGGTTTTTGTTTGTACAAGATATATGAGACTAACCAAAACACGATTTGCGGCTCGAAATTAATTTTATTTCTGCTTGAAAACCGCCGATCGAGAACTGGCCGGCTAGAGTCGCGCTCACTCTCTTCTCGGTGGTCGCGTGCCGTTGTCTATGGTTTAGACACACACACCAAATATAATCAAAGCCGTGTGTCATCGAAAGCGCACACTCAATATAAAAAAAAAGAAATGATGCCCATTCTTTGTGGTGTCTAAAAACTGCAAATACGTTGACCGAAAAAAAAAATGCTGCTCAGAGAACGTGAAGCACTCTGTGCATTCTCTGCGTAATTTTCAACATGGCGTCGCATTACGCGACTCGCGGCGCTGAACGGCTGAACGAAGCCGACTATGCAATTGCGACGAACAACGGGCGTGGGACCTCTACTTCAGAACTGATGTTCCCGGTACCGGCGGATCTGTCTAGCTTCGAAAGAGATATCGTTTTCCGATCAAAACAATTAGGATCTATTCCGTAAGACACGCCAGACCACCAAGCTGATTCGTACAACTTAATTAAGTTAACCGGTGAGATCAGCATACGGCTGTGGCGTAACAGAAAAGATTTGCTTGCCCAATAGCAGCAGCTGGTCTAGAGCGACTCTTTGTAAACCGACTCCCTAGTTGAGGTGGACAGGAATTAATCGTGTACCGCTACCCGCGCAGGATTGGTCCTACGTAATCAGTTTGCGATTGACCTGTAGTACTTTGCTTTACACTGTTTCACTTTACCATGGACCACGGTGGCCGCCATGCTAGCCAATCCTGCGGTGCGAAGGTCCCACGCGACTACTCATCTATCTCGCGCGTCGCTTCGTCAACCCGGGAGGTCGCGTGTAGCTGACGCGTCCTTGAGCTGGCCTCGATGGCCCTTAGCGCCGGCAGCGGTCTATCGTAAGGTTTATACGGAGCCTATTGCTGCGGCGGGTGCGCAATGTCTCTGTGTGGTCGAGTGGCAAATTGACGATTCTTGGGTGGTCCCTTCGGGGAGAGAAGAGGGAGGCGTCAGGGGCAGTTCGCAAGATGCATTCAGGCCCCTAATTGGGAGCTGTCTGCGGGACGTCAGCTTCGAATGAGCTTGAATGCGTTTGAATGAATCCAAATAAATGCAATGACTAAGCATTAAAAAAAAACTTTTAATTTACATGGTTTTGTGACCGGCCATTGGACGCTATTGTGTGAACACGCTTTTCTTGTGAATACGCGTAGGAGGACGTGTGGGATGATGATGATGATGACTATAATAATAATAATAATAATAATAATAATAATA